>JANHGB010056408.1:0-40613 GCA_026283785.1 Coracopsis vasa
ATAGCACTGACTGAAGTGCATGTGAAGGTGTTGCTGTGTAGGTCATTCCTGCATTTTTGATAACCTGCTCCAACTACTCTCCTGACATTCAGTACAGCTGCTGGCTCTGTTGCAGTGAATGTAGCTAGAGTCCACACAGAAGTACTGTCCTTCAGACTGCAGAAAGCAAGGAGAGGTTGGGAACAGTTCCTGCTGATGGCTGGCTGCATGCAGAAGAACTGAGGTTTTATCTCGGAAGTGTCACATGCCCAGATTTGGTGAGGCTGCTTCTTCACAAGTTTACATAAGTTATTAAAGTTTGGGTTTCTGCATTGGGTTGGAGTTCACTGAACCTGAGTGTCCTGGAAGGACTCAGGTGCTGCCATGGAGCTTACTTCTGTCTCAGTTGTTCAGCAGTGTGTAATGCCCCAAATATCTAAAAGCTTTTCTGTGCATGCATCTGCCTGCAGCCTGCTGACTTAGTCCTTGAGACACTGCTCCCAGCACGCAAAGACAGGCATGAGCTAAAAGCCTGCTGCTGTCTGTGTGCGTGCACAACCTAACACAGGCTGCTGCCTGCCCACAGGGGTGTACGGGCAAGCACTGTGATGTTGCCCACAGAGCTGATAAGAGCTGTCCTGGGGTGTTCTTCCCCCAAACTATCTGTAGAGCAGAGCAGATTTGTGAAGGGACAGAGCATGTATTCTGGGTCTCTTTGCAGCCACTTTTCTGTGCTACTTATTTTGCTCCCCTCTTAGGCATTCATCATAGCTACATAGGAAAAGTTTTGAGCATCAGAAGTTTGCTGTGCAAGGAGGAGCACAGCTGTTCAATAGGACCTTCTTGATTCAGGAATCAGCAGCCTGCTTTCCCTTGCTTCATTTACTCAGATTATTGACTTTTAATCTGTGGTGTTATGTGCTTATATTTAAATCTTCTGTTGTCTTGTGTTTTATCACAGTTGAGAGAATTAAATCAGATTTGATATGTTTTATTTACAAAACACTTGATCTTTTTGCTGAGGTCTTTGTGCTTTTATTCCCAAAGCAGTGGGTATAAATCAAACCAGTACTGGAATTTGGAGTTTGGAGTTCAGCTGAAGTTCAGTAACCTACGCTCTCACCTTGATCTGGTTCTGCAGCTTGTATGCAACGAGTCTGTGTTTGCATGTTCCTTTCTCAAAGGCACACCAGTTCGGCTTATGCTGCCTTGTGGTATCAGTCCATTGTAAGAATATTTTGTGCTGTGTGCTTGCTCAGATAAATCCCAAATAGCAGGAATCAGAGGATATTAGCAGCAAAAGTGGAGAGGAATGTGAGGTTGTGAGCAGCTGATGTTTTCTGCAGGGTTTTTACCTTGGGCAGCAGAGGGAATATTTGGGTTGCCCAATGAAGCGAGGCTATAGTGCAGGCAGTTAGCTCTTGTTTAAGCTCTGTCGGCAATACCTCACCTCACAATGATCCACGTTGCTGCATAGTTTCGTGCTTTACCTGTGGTTGATTTTCAGGTAGAAACCACCATGGAGCTGGCTTTCAGCAGTAGTGGAGCAGCAGGTGTTAACTGAGCAGCCAAGGTGCTCATAATGCGAGGGGATGGGTATATAAAAATAAGCACCACTGTAGCCATTCCCAAATGGGCTGACCCGTCTTCAGCCAGATTCCTTGCTGTCTTTAGGATGTCAACTTTAATGTTAAACACTAGAGGGTAGCATGTTACTACCAATACTTTATTTTAGAACATACACGTAGTCATTTACTGTCATTTATGTAGTCAAGACTTAAATTTTTTTTAATCCCTTGAATTTATTCTACAGTTCAATATTTTAAATCGAATGCAGAACAGCAGAAAAAATAGTGCTTTATTTCCACAACTGTGGGAGTGTGTAGCAGCATTTAGTGGTGTACAGTGAGATTTTTGGTTTGAGTAGAAAAAGATTTGCATTGAATTTAGGTCTTTTATCTGTCTCCAGAAGTGTTATTAGGAGCACAATACTTAGAATTATTCACTCTCTGCCTTATGGCTCAATATTGACACTTATGTGCATGATATAAGTACACAGTGGTAATAAGAGGCCATGACCAAGAGAGAGCAGGTGATTTTACTAAGAGATATTAGGTTTTGATGTTCAACAAGGCGGATATTTTTAAGTTCATGACATTGCTCATACATTTACAATTGGGATTGGGTTTTAGTGCTGTAATAACTTTTTTTTTTTTTTTTTTCCCCTTTTTTCTTTCAGGCACCACCGTCCATGGTCAATAATGAGCAACGCCAACATGCTGAGCACATATTCTTATCATTTAGAAAATCAAAATCACCATTTGCTGTTTGCAAACACATTTTGGGTAAGTTTTCATCGTGAAGTTGATTTGAGCATGTACCTGGTTTTATAACTGGAATTTTCCTGCTGTTTTGCAGCTGGGAATATGAGCATCAGTTTTGATTTTGGTGAGGGGTATTTTTGACAGAGGGTGAAGCCTGTTGCTGCTGTTTCTGGTTTTGTTTCTGGCAGCTTTAAAGCTATAAGGTGTGTAGCTAAGTTCCTAAACTGATTTCATAAATTCAGGTTTCCTCTGTGACTTGATTATTGTAATACTGTCTAAACTGTGGAATTTACAGGACTGCCTGTAGTGTGATTGCTTGGCTTGAAGCTTCCTGTTAAATCAACCAAAGATTCAATTTTACACACCAGATTTTGCGCTAGTGCTGAAGTTTCCCATGGTGGCAATTTATTTCTGGTGAATGTTTTAGGAAGTTGCTGTTAACAGCCAGCTGCTGTGTTAAAAAAAAAATAATAAAAAAAATAAAAGAAGAAAAACTTAGGGAAGTTTGTCACCTGGTAGAAGCAATAGAGTATTGGTTTGAAGTTCTGTGGAATTATACCTGTGGAGAAGGGAGAGAGATAGGTAGGTATCATCTTTTACCAGAAATTTCTTGGGGTTTAATGGAAATGCTGTAAGTGTGGTTGTGTTACAAGACTTAAAATAAATGTTTTTATACGTACTATAGAGGCTTATTAGAGTTTGGCAGCTAAATAATCTGGAAATTGCAGGAGCAGTAAGCATCCAAGATTCTCAGTCAGTACCACTACATATGAGTGTTGGGGGGGAAAGCAAAGGAGAAGTTTCAGTAAAAGCTGTCAAGAAAAAGCTGGAAGTTTGTGGAAAAGAAGACACACCAAAAAGACAAAATGCAACGTTTTGTTTTTTTTTTTCCAAAAAATTCACCAGAAAGATCACAGAAATATTAGAATTATGTTTAAAGTATGATTATTTTCATGCTTATTTCACTCTACTTTTTTTTTTAATGGTTATTTCTAAATTTACTGGATTAGAGACATACAGTTCATGAATATTAGGATGTCAGTATTGCAGGCCTACTACTGTGTTGTTAGATTACACTGTGATATATAGAGCAGGGTATGCTTCCTTTCCTACACCCACTTCCCAACCAAATTTTTTTCTACAAATTAGTTTCTTCTGGTTTTAATATATTATAGCACTACTTTATCTGGTCTTGAAGTCTGGAATCACACTTTTTGCTTTATGGGTCAGCAAAATCAATGCTTTTTATTTCCACATTAATTTTTGGAGATTTTTAGGTGGACAAAAGAGCATACTGAGTAACTTTGTTTGCAGACCATTTCGATCTGTCATAAGTGATATGTCACTAATCAGAAATAATGAAAGTTCATTAAATCACCACATCATCGTCTCAAAAGAGGGAATTCAGTGTAGCATTAAAAATGAATGCTACATTGCAGACAGTTTTATTTCTGAAGTGTGGCTGGTTGGAGGAATCCTGTTTATAACACCTTTTGGATGTCTAGAAATACTACATCCTTAAAATGTTCGTATGATACTACCATTGAGAAAACAGTATACTTCTGCATGGGATAAGATTTTCCTGGCAGTGCAGGCAGTTGTGGCACTGAGGCCTGGAACTGAGAGACTGTTTCCAAAACTCTGTGCTTCTTGAGTGTCTATACAGTCTGGACAAAAAGAACAACTAGTTAAGACTTAGGAGTTGAGAAGGGAGAGGCAGGGATTGTGAAATTAGGAACCAGGGAAGGGAAACAAGCTGCTCATGCTGAAGAGTAAAAGAGTTGAAGTGTGCTGATGGGCTGTGTGCAGGTAAGGATGGGCAGGAACCAGATGGCTTTATAAAGAAATAGAAAAAGAAAAAAAAAAAGTCAAGACAAGAATTAGAATGTAGGTAGAGGGAGATAACAAGGATGTTGATAGTGTTTGTGGAGAGAAGAGTGTATGAGCAGTACAGAGAGAGCAGTGGTGAGGATGAGCGTAATGAAAAGGGGAACAGCCACAACCATGCAGTTTCTTTAAAAACCTGGAGTCGAACCCAGGAAGCATGAGAACCTTCTTTTGTTGTAAGTTTGTAGCTGTTAAATGTACTGGCAAAACTTGTCCTGCCTTTCTTTAGTAACTTCATGTAGAGGGTAATGGCAATCTGACTAATTATAAGCTTATACTGGGTGCTGGAGACCTGCACTGTTAATGATTGCAATTGGTAATGATTGGTTCTTGAAGGAGAAATTTCATCCTCTTCTTTTTTAATAGCATTCTCCTTTTGTGTCAGCTTTGTCTAGTTTGAAAAGAAGTTAACAAATGCCAGAATTAAAATTCCTATGCAGGAATAATTTGGCTCAGTTTGTATGTGTTGGACATATGCATTAATCTTAATTAAGTGGTTACTTAGTTTTCCCAATTAAGCTGAGTACATTTAGAAGTGGTTTATTTTGATTTAAGGATGTTTACCTGTGTAGGGTTTAGATTTGGAGCCTGATCAAGTTACTTAAAAGCATTTTAGCAAATTTGCTGCTATTTTGGGTATAGAACTTTTATATAAAGGAAACATATATTACAAACCTGTGTGTACATAATTGGGGAAAGAAAGTTTGTTCTGTAGTCATTTAAAGCCCATCATCTCATGACTGAGGTTTTCTGAAACAAACCCAGTTTTAGCCCTGGCACATTGCCCATCATAGCTCAAACTCCACTTCTTCTTCAGGAATTTTGTTTCACCATTTCATATTTTATGCTTTTGGCATCTGGTGGGTGCATCCTTTCTGAATATTCTTTTTAAGTTTTTCTACAGTGTTACCTTCTTACATAACATCTTTTTCTATTTTCTGTTTTGCACCTATATACAAATTAATCAGATATTCAGATAAGAAGGGCTAATGATTCCTACACTGTGGTTGGGAGTTATATTTTCATTGCCTCAAGATAACTATGGGAGCTTGAGCATGATGTAGTAAACCTGAAATGCACCAGTCTGTAAAACTTTTGCTGTGATCATAAAACACAAATGTTTTCTTTGGGTGTGTTTCTCATTATCATCTGTAAAATACATGTAATTTTATGCACTGCTGGTTCCAAAGGCAAGCATGCAAATGATAGAGGTGTCTTCAGTTCTGGCATGCATGTCAAATTAATCCTATTTTAATGTATCAGGACTAAATCCATCATAATTTTTATTTTGTTCCACAGTTGGTTCAGCATTCTTATTCCTGATCTTTGGCCTAGTTTCCTTGTGCAGCCAACTTTTCTTCCGAAGTCACTGATTCATAATGTTAGACCATTTGATAATTGGGTTGATTATTTTCTCCCTTTTTGAGTTGTAAATTATTTGTTCTCTTAGCAACAAAAGTCCATTTAATAATAAAGAACTGTAAATGCCATTAATTCTTTGCTGGAAATACATACCAGCTAAATACACGTATGTCTTCTGATACCCAAGTTGCCTTTGTTTTTCTCCACAGAAACTAGTAAAGTGGACTATGTCCTTTTTCAAGCAGCTACAGCGATAATGGAAGCAGTTGTAAGAGAATGGATTCTCTTAGAAAAAACTAGCATTGAGTCACTGCGAACATTCCTTCTAACGTACGTCTTACAAAGGCCTAAGTAAGTATAGAAAATATACCTCTGAACATATAGGATTTGCATAAAGTCTGGGTTTTCCCAAGGTGGTTTTTGGTTTCCCAGGAAAGTGGTGGAAGACCATTTCAACAACAATTTATCTTCCATTCTTAACACTTGGTTGACTTCTGTAGGGACATCAGCTTTCACTTACCAATTCATACAAAATGTTTGAAAAAGAATTGTGTTGAAAATGTTAGTGAGCACTTATATTCAGAATTATTTGCAAATATATTTTCGCAATGTGTTTACAGCCTTCAAAAGTATGTTCGGGAGCAGATTCTATTAGCAGTAGCAGTGATAGTGAAACGGGGATCATTAGACAAATCAATCGACTGCAAAAGCATTTTCCATGAAGTCAGCCAATTGATCAGCAGTGGGAACCCCACTGTGGTAAGTATTTTGGTTTGGTTTTTTTGTTTGTTTGTTTGTTTGTTTTTTCAAAATTTAAGCAGTCTGTATCAGCAGCATAAGTTATATACTTAGTGACGGTCAAGTCTTGTATGCTTCTCTTACCTAAAAATTAAAATTAGTAATGAAGTTGATAGCTATTCAAGCAATCATTTACCAAGTTGGAGATTTTTGAATAAGAATGTTTTGGGACTAGGAGTAGTATGTGTAGCTTTTTGGTACAAAATTACACCATATTTTCTTAGGGAATTGGTTTCTTTGAGTAGCTGCTTTCAGTGCCACTGGATTTTTGTGGTTTCTCTGGGTTTTTTTAATAAATCAGACAGTGTGATCTAGAATGGATTTTCCATTAGCTAACAGCTTTTCACATACTGTTCCCTTTCCTTCTGTGTAGTACTGCACCCTCGTGTAGCTCAGCTGTTGGAACAGGCTGTGAGCAGCAGGCATAGGCCTCTGCTGTTCTCTGGATGACGGGTAGGTGGAGGGAAAGGGGCGTGAGGAACTAAAATGCGGAATGGAAATACAAAACTTACTCTTGATTTAATGTCATACTTCTAGGGCTAAGTGTTAACTTCCATACTGAGCTCAAAGTGGAAACAAGGTGTCCAATATCTATCTATGCATTTAGTGAAATTCCGTTTGCTATGCCAGGAGATAAGTTTAGAATAGGTCATAATAGAGGCATGTAACTAGAGATTAAAGAGAGGTGATTTTTCTCCGACCAAATGAAAATTGAAGTGTGTGTAGATTCCATGCTGAAACTTCAACTGAAGCTTTTTTCAAACAAAAAAAATAGAGGGAACCAGCCCATCATTAAGCATTTAGAGCAGCAGTTGTACAAGATGTGAGTGGCGAATGTTTAACTCTGAAAATTCCATCAAAGTGTACCAGCAGTAATGCAGCTCATGTCATGGTCCTAAAAATAGTGTGTCACCTCTTGAGCACAAGTGATACCCCTCTGTAGCATGGAAATTGCAGTTACACTTGTAAACTTTAATTTCACAGTTATTTAGCTTAAGGTGAACATTTTAGCCTTTTGGTTGTGTGGAACTTGGATAGAAATGGGTATCTGTTTAGAACAATGCTGAGTTCATGTTTTCTTTCCAGGAAATACAGCCTTGTTAAAATGCAGTTTACAGCTAAGGTTTTCAATTTTTATGCATGCCAGTTTGTATGATCTTTCCATGAAGATACAAAAGTGGAGTAGATACAAACCTGGATGTTGACAGAGAAGTCCTCTTTGAACTAACTCTTGCATAGCCCAACTTCAACAGTTGTATTCTGTCCATGCAGTAATACACAGACACACTACACTGAACAGCATACATCAAGCTAAGATTGCCTGTTGTAAGTGTATCATCCCAGCCTTACTGCAGAACGGAGCGCGTTGCAGAGGAGCTCTGGCTGGGCGAAGGGGTAGTATTTCACTCTCCAAGTTCCACTCGCTGCCACCACACAGAGACCAAGTTTGACTCAGTTTTTAATTTCCTTTTACCCACCTCCTTTCTTCATAAAGTATTAATTTCTCCATAGTTTTTTCAAAGTATTTGTGCTCAAGCTTGAAGAATGGTATTGAAAATGTCTTGAGTATATAAAGATGTTTTCTACTCTGGTACGCTAATATGTCTCAGTAGCAAAAAATGACGTGTTGCTGCTGAACATTTTTCTGTAAGGCACAGAATATGCTTGTTAGTCTTTGGCAGGCAGATTATAAACACGTACTCCCATGTATGTATGAGGTTTTTAATTATAAAGTAGTTATTATTAATAAAAATTTTCTTGTAATCTTCTGAGACTTCAATGCAAGAGAAACTGGTACTTGCACAGCTTCATGTGACACAAGTCTTGGCGTATGCAATAATAAGTAGCAATAAAATTGTGTGTTAGCAGTGTCTACCACAGCTGAGCACTGAGGGGTTCAGGGCATGCCTTTTATATAAATATATAACTACTTTGAAAGGTTGTATAAAATAAGTAGTACAATGAAATATCCACTTACCTTTTCAAATATGGGTGAGTGTGTTTTGTATTCATGTCCCTGTAATGTATAGCCATGCCCATCAGGCTAGATGGAACCATGGTGTTGTGGCTGCCTTGCTGCTGTGTGAAGTCTCAGCTAAGGGTGCTTCAGGGTATGGTATGAAGCTAAGGGAGTGGTACTGCTTTGAAGATCCAAGATGTACCATCAGTACCGTGCCATGTACATGTCACAGGTGTTTCTGCACTTTACTGGAGGCATGTTTGCATTAGTTATTTATAGAAACAGGCCTCCATCCAAGTCAGGGAGGAGGCTAGGATATGGGTGTTGGGAGAGATCAACAGATGTTTTCCAGCCCTCTGTGCCTTTCTGACTCCTTTCAGTTTTTTAACATGTCTTCCCTGTGATGTGATGTGCACTCTTCTCTCCAGCCTTGTACACCCAAATTTCAGAAATCTGTCATACCTGTGACTCCTGATTCTCTGTCAAGTCTCTTGATTGCTTTCTGTATCCTTCCCAGGCTTCTGCTCCATGTTCCCTCTGACCTACTGCCTAGCCATTTGTGTTCTCCTACCTGAGGACTCTATTTAGCAGCTGCGAAGTAATATACAGAGTCAGCAGCAGATCACTTCATATTTAAAAATATTTAAAGCTCTCAAACATGGCTCTTAGCTGTTAATAATGACTTTCTACAGGAGTTTATGATTGAGAGAAAGTCCTTTTTAAAAAAGCAAAGTAGTGTCTCACCTGCTTCCCACTTGCTTTCTGCTCTCTGCTGTCTCTGAAGCTTTCTGGCCCTTATCTTATAAGAATAAAATAGGTACTTAATCTTTTCCATTCCCTGCAACCCTCCACCCAGTTCCTGTCAGACATCTGTACTAGTTTTGTGTGTGTTAGGCACTCCTGCTCCATGAAATCTTCAGGACTTTCCAGTAACATCTTGTCATGGTCAAGTCAGGAAGGCTGGTGTAATGACAGCAGAGAATGTAGGTGATACTTTTGCATGTGTCCTTTTGCAGGATTTGATGTGCTTAATACCTTAACTTCTCAAGTTTTAGTTTAGAATACCTTTAGAAATTGATGTACTTTGAGGATGGAACTTGAAGGTATGTTGAATAATGCTGTGGCAACCTGACATGGGAGCAAGACTGATGGATGAACTATTGAGAATGAAAAAAACCCAGGAGATTGGGGGAGGGAGGAGCCCCCCCCCAAAAAAAAAAAAAAAAAAAGAAGAACAAAAAGGAGATTGGCAGGAAGAGGAGAGGAATAGTGATGAGAAGAAAGTAGGCAGGAGATGAAAAAGATGGCTTTAGTATCAAACAGTCTCTTAATAGTGGAACACAGTGTACATGTTAAGGAAATAACAGGACTAAGGAGAGGTAATACTACAGGGATGAGAAGGATGTGTAGTTAGAGCCAGGGTTTGAACCTGGAGTGTTGGATCTTGCTGCCACTTCTCTGCCATATGGAGCTTTATGGATCTTATGGATGAAACCCTTGTCTGAGAAGGGAAAGCAAACTATAGAGAATCTGGCTGTCTGGTCATTTATAAATGAGTTTAGGTGGTAATCCTCTGGGAGGACAAGGATTAGCTTTGTAGTTCCTGGTTTTGTTTTTCCTGGCTCCTACTGTAACATCAATACAAGCCATCCTGCTGTTCATGAAGGAGAGTCTGATCTCCTTCCAATAGCAATTTTAGGATCTATTTAAGAAATCTTCATCTCTCGGGGACAGAGCTTCTGGCAGTAGACACAGTATCATAGGCGAATCTTAAAATGCCAAATACATATTTTCTATCACCAATTTGAAAATTTTGGAGAACTTTGTAGGCCAAGTTCTTCTCAACTATAAATGCCTTTAATTTCTTGGTATTTTATTTTTCATTAGAATATTTTGCATTTGCATAGCTGATTTAATTTGTCCATCATCCATGCCAGAAGAACAAGAACTGTGGCCACTAGTGACTGATTTCCATGAGGAGGAACTGGAACAACCATCAGATGTATTTTGTTTGAAACTGGGCTAGGATACAGGTCACACCTCTATTTCTTCTGGAATATGGGTAGGCGAATGCAGAGGGATCCAGTTGTAGTCCTGACACAGGACTGAGAGGCAGCAAAAGCTGTGTTTTTTAAGATCTAATGCGTATAGTAAAATGTAGTCTAGTATAAAGCTCCATACCCTGAAGCCTAAATTCTTCTGTAAATGCAAGACTTGTCAGAAATTACTGGAGTTGCTGTGAGATCCTAGAAGTTCTGTCTCTCTTAAAATCTGTAAATCTGTTGTTCTGTTTCCCAGTGTTCATGGTTGGGCTAGAGAGGAGATTCTGATGCATCAGGTTACCTAAAACTGCTGAGGAATGTGCTGTGGATGGATTTTACTCTAACAGTAGGAAATGTTAATAAGCAAAACTCTAGGCATTGATCTTCATTGAAATGTCAGTAATAATGGCTGCATAGATAACTACTTACAGTTATTTAGCGTTTATTGTTATTTTTATTCTTTAAGAGGAATTTTATTTCTGTATCCCTGTCTAGCCATTGCTGTCTCATATGGTAGGGTAGGATTTGGAGAAGCTGTCGTGACTTTCACATTTTGACAAAAACATATATTATTTTTCTCTCTATACCCTCAGCTGTGTCTTCTGGTCTAATAAAAATATTACCTGGTCCTATGAACCTTACTGCCTTTGAGACATGTTGAGTATAAAAACCATATGGTAAACCAGGATATTTAAGCTGTTTCTTTCATGCTGACAAGTACTCTATAAAGGCCTAAGTTAGTGTGTTAAAGATTGGTTTGGGAATTATTGGGATCTAGAAACTACTTCAAATATGAGGTAAAACTCGCTAATAGAATTGTAAGAGAACTTTAAAACATGAGTAATTTTTGGTAGTTTTATTAAGCAGAGTACCTTTTAAAGTTTTCTGATCCTTCTTTTGAAAGAGAGCCTACCTTACTGGAGATGTAGTACAATGAAGTTACAGCTTAATATTCAAAACTGATAGCTCCCAGTATTATCAGTAACAGGAGAACACAGTTTCAAAGACCAGCTTGGGAAGTGAGGAGACATGATCCAGAGGAGAGATGTGTGACCCCTGTTTTATGTGTGGCCTCCAGGACCCTTAATTTCCTCAGTTCTGCCATCTTGTGTGCATGTGCACATGTTGAAGCCCTCAACTGTAGACTTCAGAGACTCACAGGGAAGGAAGAAATAATGCCTTTTCCATGTGTTGCACCTTTCTTTTATTACTGTGGTGACACAGAAATAAACAGGCTTGAGGGAAAAGCCTCTTAAAGAAGTTTATTGACCTTAGCTGCTCCATCTTTAGCACCTCTTCGTCTCAGCGGTACTGCCCTGTGAATATGTATGTTCAGTAATAAACTGGATATGTGTGGGACTCTACTTAAAAACAGACTTCTCCCTTCTAATCTCCCTTTTTTCTTTTAATTTTTTCTTTCCTTCTTTAAGCAAATCTGCTGTGCAGCACAGCCACATAACATCTCATTTGGCATATATGGCAGGCAGAGGTGGGCAAGAAGGATTAGGAATGAGTACTGGGAAAAGTAGAGGGAAAGGGAACACCTGCTACCAAAGAGCATTTGTCAGAATGATGAATATTTAAAGACAGGCAATACTGATGGTGAGCTGCATGGCTAGTCTTACTATTAATTATTTTGAATTTAATTGGAATTCTTGGATTGCAGCTACTGTACGAGTGCAGATTCAACTGGTGCATATCAGACAAGAACCTGGAGGATATGTTACCCCTAGATAAATGGTTTTCAGACCTTCACTTTTTTTTTCCCCCTCCTGATTTCTGCTTCACAACCTCACCTGTCCCCAGAGAAACAAAGAAAAGCATGTTTTACACCCTAAGCTCCAGCAAACTCTGCCTGGACCTCTTTCCGTTATTAGTAGAGGCTGCTACTTCCCTTCTCTCTTTTGGCCAAAGTCTGCATGCTTCACATGCCACAAGATCATCTTCCTGTGGCCCCCACCGAGTCACTGAGGAATTGATTAAATATCTTTTTTTCTTTTTTTTTTTTCCTGTCTCAGCTCAGCCTTGGGGGTTTCCCTATCTTGGTTTGCCTGGTTCCCTGGGAAGCAGGGTCTCACCCGTTGTGCTGTTGTAGGCTTGGTGTGTTAACCTGGTGCCGGTCATCTGTCCTTTCACTGTGCAGAGGAAGAACGGGAAGAAAGGGGTGCGCTGTCTAGCCAGTCCCTTAACTGCTGACAGCACAAAACTGCAGCTGTGGGTCCTATTCCTATCATCCTGTCCCTGCTGTATAGCTTTTTTCCATCAGTTGGCTCATTTGGGAAGGATCAAACAGATAAAATCCAGTGGGTTCTTCCTGGTCCTTGCTTATGTTTCTTTAGAATATATTCAGGTTTTCTTTGGTTGGAAACTACTGCTTCAGCTCCTGGGTTTCTCTTTCTCCATAATGGTATTTCTTTTGGCCCTGTGGCCATCCTGTTAACCTTTCCATTTGGAGTTGCTGCTTATATTCTCGGGATTTAGATACTCTGAAAATGTTAGCAAATACAGCTGTGCTTATTCAAGGAAGTTAGGGAAGAAGTACATTACTGCCTTTACAAAGGAAGCCTTGCTTTAGACAATTTATCTTGTAAATTTGCTTTTGATACATTCTCATAACAGAGTTTCATCACCTAAGAGCAGCACAGCAAAGTCTGCCTCTGGTAGATTTACTCTTTGATTCTTCCTGCTCTCGTGCAACTTAAAATTAGCTTGTTTAGGGATAGCACTAAATGCTTCTTGTGGCTTCCCTTTTGTTTCAGTTATAGAGTTTACATTATATGAATGGAGACAAAAAGTCCTCTAAATGCATATTCTAATGTAACAGAGTAGATGTTATGATTTGCTCTGTTCAGGTGAGACTTATTCTTTTAAATATACTTTCTCATTTTTCTGTAGATAGAAAAGACACTTGCAGAAGGTGAGAATGTGTTGCATGATAATTTAGGCTTTGTAGTAAAATGAATGATTTAATCAAACCTAGCTGTATCTCTGCTCTGAGTTTCAGAACAGAGGAAACATTTTCAGTGCGGTAGTTCGTTCTGCTTTGTCTGTTGGCTTTTCTGCCTCAGAGCTGGTGTACCACATGTCCATTTTTTCCTAAGCTGTATTTGAACTCTTCCTTTCAGATGCTTTGTAACCTAACTACCCACAAATGAAACTGTTCACTTATTCCATGGGCAGTCCAGGCACAAGTGTGAAATCCCTTCAAACATTATGGCTTTAACTTTTGTTATAGGGTACATTCCATTTGGAGGAATAAGCTACATTTAGTTGCATCTGAATTTTATTAATGACATATGAATATTTTTTACTGTTAAAATGGTGCATGGTCTTTCTGTAGTGTCTCTGTTTTACTAAAGTAATTTAAAAAGAAAACCACTAAAACGATGTTACTACTGGGTGTCTGATTGCCAAGTTAATCTCTTATCACAAGTCCCATTGATCTTCTGTTTGAGCAGCTGAGAGTCTATTTTATGTATAGCGATCTTTCATAAAGTTTATTCCTGGTAATAAAGCTAACTGGGGTGAGTGCCAAGCTATTCTCAGAGGCAGCCTGCTCTCAACAGGAGAAGTATTTTATTTTGTTAGATGGGGTTATTGTTTGGGTATGTACTTGTGGCAGAACTAGCGAAATTGCTAGCGAGTGAGTCAAACTAGGTTCAGAGGTGTACTCTTACTGGTATGGAGTTAATGGCATTACTGCGCAATAGACATTCAGATCTGACTTTTAATATGATGCCCAGAGTCATGTGCATTTTCTACTTATTACTGTATGGTATTACTAAATTGGATTCTTAATCTCTTCTATGGTGTGGCAAAAACCTTAAAAAAAAAACCAAAAAACTTACATTCTAGAACTTTACATGTATTAAGTGCATTTAATTTTATTATGTGTAAGGAAGTAATTTTATTTCACGTACCGCATCTGTACTTGTTTATCTGAAATTATGTTGTGTTTAAGATTTTGGAAATCTTTCCAATAGCTTGCATTTGTATTGAGGTACTTAGTGTCTTCATACCAAACAAACATGAGCATTAAAAAAATGTATTTCAAAATATTAGTAGTTAAACTTCAGTAAAGTTGCTTTTCATAATGTAAAATT
Organism: Coracopsis vasa; assembly: GCA_026283785.1. NCBI lineage: Eukaryota > Metazoa > Chordata > Aves > Psittaciformes > Psittacidae > Coracopsis > Coracopsis vasa. The sequence goes on from JANHGB010056408.1 coordinate 14,456, forward strand.
TTACTTTAAGTTTACTTTAGCTTTATACCAGAGTTTCTGAAGTATTACTGTGTATTTGGAAGAGTTCAGTAGGTCTTACAGCAGTTTGAGGAACCAGTGGTGGTTTTGTATGCAGCTCTCTTCAAATGCTTGACACTGCAGTGACAGGTTACAGGTCTTGATGTGTTCCTCTGCTCTTGTCTGTAAGCTCAGCTCCTAGGGGTTGGCATCTACCTTCTAGGAAATAAATCTCAAGCAATCTCTGCTCAGCCTGTTGTTGCAGTAAATTTTAAGTTACTGGCCAATATCTGATCTTCTCTTGCTCTGGTGACCTGGAAATACAGGAGTACTTACAATTCCATGTAGATTCAAGCGCAGGTGCAGATAGTGACAGAAGTGGATGTGCCTGCAATGAACACAGCTCCCTTGGAATGGTGAGGGAATGGGGCAGGATTTGCACCCCAGGTATTAAAATATCAAGGTGAAAGAGTTGGTGGGATGCTGGGAATCCAGTGGGAGAGAGAGAGCAGAGGGATGCAGCGTGCCCTGGTGTTCACTGTGAGCTAGTCTGCTGGAGGGAGTAATAAATGTAGTAATTTTATGCTTCTCCTTTTATGCTCAAAGAAGGTACTGATGTCAGAACTACATGAAATATCTCCTACTGAAATCAGGGGGACAGGTCACTGCTCAAGCTGCTTTATCAGACTCTTGGATTCAATCAGCCTAGCTGTATCTATTGCTCTTTACATCTTTGAAGAGATTTCCTTACCATCAATCATAAAATTTAACCTTCTTTTCAAATTTCTCCTTGAAATCACGAGAGAAGCACACAAACAAAACCTGGAATGCACTTTACTGTCCAAACAGAAAGGAATAAATTATTATATGCCACATAAACCCACTGGAGAAATTGGAAAGAGAAGAGCATCTATTATTTCAGCTGATGATAACTATTTGTAATCACAGTGGGAATAAACCTTTTTTTCCTTATTGCTGCTTACCTGTCACTTGAACTTATGATTTATTTTCCAATGACTGGCAGCCAGCTGCAAATGATGGGTGGTCTGCATCAGTGCTCTGCTTGTCCTTCATGGTGGTTTGTTGCAAAGATCTCAGCATGATAAATCAGAAGCAGCTTAGTTTTAGCCAGCCTGTTTTACTATTGTAGTCATTAATACCACATGGTAATTATGGTATGTCATAGAGCATCAAACTGTACAGATTTCTAATTGCAACTAATGATGTCTGTAAATCATACCTTCTCTGAGCTGAAAAGTATCCATGTGTCAGTAATTCAAGCATCAAATAAAAGCCTTCATTTAAAAGTATTTAGACAGTCTTGTGGAATTTCTACATCTCCTGGCACATAATGAAACTGGGCAGTGTTCTCTGGCAACTTTGCATGATTCCTTCAAAAACATGTATTCTTATCTGAAGCATTGTTCTAGAGCCAAACATGGCGAGACGGCGGGGGGGGGTGGTGGTGGAGGAGAAGGTTTAGTTTGGAGTTCTTTTAATCCAGGTTAATTCTTTTCATATGGAACTTTTAATGTTGGATTAAAAACTCAGCGTTAGACTATGCTAATTTTTTATATTGTATCAAATGGATTTTCTCTAAATAAAAAATACTGATTGTGTAAATAGCTTACACAAAAATTTGGAAATTAAATACTGAAATGTTGGAGCTAATGAGAAATCTTTATAAGTCCTGTATAGAACTGACAAAATTGCACTTTTTACTGGAATAAAGTGTGATGCTGTTTTTCACTGACAAAATGTTGCTTTTATCACGTGATGTGTGACAGCAGTGACTGTAGATGAGAAATAATCACTTGAAATAAACAGTTATTTCTTTAAAATGGGAAAGCCTGGGTTTAGCAACTAAGGAGCAATATGCTAGTCCACTGCACAGCTTTATTATACAGTAGAAGAGAAAACCATGTATTATCATGAAGCCGCTATGTTCGATCTGTCTGGGACTTATTTAGCAAGTAAGAATGTTAATTTAGTGTATACTGGCTAAGATAACTAGTTGTCTGGGGGGTCAAGGTACTGACTTCAGAGGCATTTCTGAACAAAGATGTTGCAGTTGGTGGGTGGATGGCACTGGTCTCAGCTGTTGTATGAGCTTGCATAAATAGTATCATCTCCACTTTAATCTTTCGGGTGTTCAGAGGTAGTGTGCATATTTCTGTTTAACCCCTGGACACTTGCTGGCATGCATGACCCTTTAGCAATTCCTATCCCTCTGTCCATCCCTGGCACCTTGGCTCCAAACAGTCTGGGAAGATAGCCAGTGATTTTGAAGGTTTTTGTTAAGAACATCTCTTTAACAAGATATATTTTCATATCATCAGTATACACTTTCTGTAGTGCTTATTACAGTAGTGTATAGCACACTTCAAAAGTACTACTTGCATCTTCACTGTACAGTATTTACTCTCCTTTGTGTGTCATGATCAGTAAAAAAGAATATATTCAAACTGGTGATGATGGTTACTGGACTTTGGCATCAGGAAAAAAAGCTTTTTTAATTTCAAAAAGCAGCAACAAAGGCTGGAGCAGTGTGTTTCGTAAAGGAAAGTTAGCTTTTAAGTTGTATTTTAGGATAAGCATTTGATTTACCTTACCATAAATTTTGAGAATGAAAAGGATACTTAAATTTTCGGTATTCATGGATCTGTCTCTCTACAATTAACGTGCCTTTTTCTCACCAATTTTTATATTGCTTCAGAGATGTTCTAGCAAAGTAGCTTCACAAGCCTCAGAAATAACCTTTAAATGTTGTGCTTTGGAGGGAGGTATCCAGAAGCTTTCATGCATCAGAGCTTTCTGCATATTCCTCTCCTTTTTCTTTGTGGGGGAGAGGGAAAAGAATGTAGTTGATGGTGTATTGCAGGTGTTATTTTTGACTAGCTTTTGTCACTTTTGGTGGTATACTTTTAATCACGATTAAATACCAACATGGTAAGTTTAGCAAATGCAAAGAAGGGCTAAACTAAACTTCAGAGTGGCCTGAAGTATTCGATAAATAGAAATAAGTGGAAACTGAATCTTCCCTGAAACCTGTGAAGCTCTGTGCATGGTGAGAGAAAGTGAACAGCAAGGCTGGGAAATGGATTGCAATAAGTTTGTTTCCGTTTTTTTCAGTGATGATCTTACAGGTGCTAGCTTTTGTATTGCTCAAGTACTGGAATTTCTTTTGTTAAGATAGAGCCTTGTCGATTCTAGAGGTGGTTCACCCAAGGATCTATACTTCTGAAAGTTTGACTTACTCTAGTTTGTGTTAAAAGAAACTGAAGTACTAGTTGTAGAAAAATGCTAATTAAAAAATTCAAGGACAATGTAGGTGTTATTACATTATTGGACATATTAATTATGTTACTCCCCTTATTTTTTTTTAATAGCAAACTTTGGCCTGTTCCATTTTAACGGCATTGTTGAGCGAATTCTCAAGTTCAAGTAAAACCAGCAACATTGGACTAAGCATGGAGTTCCATGGTAACTGTAAACGTATATTTCAGGTAAACTAGTTCTGTATAATATATGCTACCTGTCTTTCTAAAATTTAACAATTGGAAGCGGAAGTACTTTCTTGTGCCAGGTGCATTCAGATACAGTACGTGCCTAACAGTATTTAATAGACAAAATATTACAAATGCAGGTGTTGGCTACTGCAGGAAAGTTGATAATGTATTTTTTAAAAAACTTGTATCAAAAAGGTGCAATCCCTTTTTCCCATTTTATTAATGGTAGAGCTACAGATCTTTATGGGGTTGGACTCTTTAATTCCTTGGCTACCAATCGCAAACAAAACGAATACTCTCTGGAACAATGATAGTCTTAAATATAGCTTTGGTTTAAAGCCAAGGAGAGCTATGTATTTAAAAATATTATTGCAGATGGTGTAGTCTGGTTGTCTCAGATGTATTGTTTGGCCAGGCAGAAATGTTTTTGTGAAGGCATTGCTTTAAACTGACTGTGGAACAACTTACCAACTTTTTTTCATGCCAAAGACCAACCCTCTGCTCCACCAGCTGTTAAAACGTATTGTTAAGTTCTTCTTTTAATGACTAGCATTTATGAGAAGGTTTTTATTTCTTATTCTTTGCAAACACAATCTAGTAATTTTGGCAAAAGTATGTGTATGGGGGAGGTCTGACTTACAACTCCAGAATTTTTTCTGTGTTTTAATGAAAAATAGGGTGAAAACAGAAAATTCTTTTCAGAAAAGTATTTCTTTTTAATCAACATCTGAATTAATGACTGACTCTATTTATATATTGTGTTTGTCCTGACTATAGGAGGACGATCTGCGACAGATCTTCATGCTCACAGTAGAGGTACTTCAGGAATTCAGCAGACGGGAAAACCTCAATGCTCAGATGTCTTCAGTGTTTCAGCGCTATCTTGCACTGGCCAATCAGGTCTTAAGCTGGAACTTCCTTCCTCCAAATTATATCCTTCTAATGTCAGGCCCTTTATTACAGCTGACTTAAGTCACTTCTGCTGGCTCATAGGTAAAGTGTTTGTGAGGAGAGAAAAATGTAAAACTCATAAGCCTTTTATTTAGTCCTTGATTTATGTTTTCTTTCATTAGTGCTTGTGGTAACCCCCATGCTTGCTAGTAAATGCTTACATACAGAAGCTGCTGTTGCTCTTCATTAAAGTTGTAGAGTATTTTATATAAAAGGCAAAACCAGCTTGGCAGAGCAGCCACCAGTTATGGGTTGATGGCTTATCTGATTAGTGCAGGGGAGAGGAAAAGTGTAATATGGTACTTTAGTGCCGAACCAAATGGTGAAGAAGTCCCAAGGTCTGTTGAATTTTTATGTGGAGATCTGATCTGTCCGACTTCTCTCTCAGAGAAGAGGAAGGGGCAGGTAAATACCCCATTATCTAGGAATGTGCATGCTCTACTGACTCCCCGTAGAAGAGTACGGTCATATAGTAAAACATGTAGCAGGTTCACTTCAAAATGAGGAAAAAGTATTTGCTAGCTAATTGGAGAAATGGCTTCTCATCTTTACACAGGTGCAATTGCTTCCATTTTGACACCTTTGTGATGTGTGCTGATTGTGAAAGTCCAGAGAAAGGTGGAGATGGAAAATAGGGGATGAAATGGGAATCAGAAAAAGTCTTAATGAGGGGGAGAATTAAAAAGATACAAAAACATTCAGCCCCAAAACTGGGCTAGAAAAATACTGTAGAAATAGTCACATTCTGTAACAGAGGGTTAAGACAGCACTTGCAGTGAAACATTGCAGTGCCTCTTTTAATAACTAGGCCATCTTTAAGATGCTCAGGAAACTTTCCAAGAGCCAAATTTTTCATCTAGTTTATAAACTTTTTTTCTTAAAACCTTTTGAAATTGCTAGTAAATTATACATACTGCAGGAATCTTGATGTTGCCTTCAAATTTATGGTAAAGGATTTGTTTGCTTTCCTGGTTGGGTGGTTAGAAGATGATATCTGAGTGTTACTGTTGTCTTTGCCTCTGTTCATTATGCAGCAGGCAGGAAAAATGAAATTTATTTGAAAGTGGATATTCCTTGGCTCACATCTGTAAAATCGGATATCATTCATAATGCCTTTATGGAAAGTGTCATGGATTAAAAGTAAATACCCACTCCTGTCAATCATTGAAGTGCATGTGCCTACAAGACTGAGAATGGAGTCAAATTATTGCATCTTACAAAAGTTTTTGGAAGATGATTTGGGATTTGTAAGAATTCGAATAATATGTGAACACTTTCTTTGTTTCCCTAAGCTGTAATCTTAAATAGAAGGAAAATGCTCTTGCACTGCACAGTGGTGGTTCCCTCTGAATTTGTCTTGCTCTGTGCAAACCTCTGATGTAGTCCTAAATACTGATCTTGTTACAGTTTGAAAGTGAAGGCTCTCGTTCTTCATGAGCGCTTTATCCTAGGCTAAGGATAAGTGGTGGAGCTAGATGTATACAAGCAAGATGTGGAGCCTTGGGAGTTCCAGCTTTCATTTATACCTCTATATAACATGAAGTGATTTAGTCTATAGGTGCTAGTAAATAAGTGTTAATTGAAATAGCTGAGCAAGCCATACTGCTGCTTAAGGTTAACAGTATTTTCTGCTACTTAGTCTACTTTAGGTAGTACAGCTGTTACACAAATTCTGTCAACTTCTAGAGATCAGATGGACCTTTAGTCGGAGCCACAATTGCTTTTACATGGCTCCATTTCAAACCTTTTCGTAACTTCTGCTCCACTCGATACCATCTTTATGTTTTCTACCACTGGACATTTAATTTTGCTGTAAGAATTACAGCATTAGCTTGAGTCTCCCTTCTCTGTGTAGCAACCTGTTTTCAGAGAAGTTGAAATGGCTTTGATCAGCCTTGAGAAATGCGGGTCTTAGCTGATGAAGATTCAAGAACTGCTGGGGTTTACAGCACCATGTTGATTGTATTATGGCATAAATCTCTCTTCCTTCAGAAGACTGTTTTAAAAGTAAGTGATGACATGGTTTAGTGCGAGGTGTCCCTGCCCATGGCAGGGGGGTTAAAACTAGATGATCTTAAGGTCCTTTCCAATCCTGACTGTTCTATGATTCTGTGATAGCTTGTGGGTAGTGAAACTTAACTTTGCTGTAGTTTCTAAATAGATAACATATTTCGTAAGAACATAAGGACTGCTGTGTTGACTGATCAGTTGGTATCATCTTGGTATTCTTTCCAAATCTTTACAGTACATTTCCTGAAGCAGTGGGCATAAATTTAGTACCCTAAGCATGAAATAAAATGATCCATTGCATCCACAGATTATATCTTTCTTCCTTTAGCTGGTATTTGCTCTGTCAAGATAATATTCATTCCCGTATTCCCTGCAGCATAACAATAACCGGCAGTATTTGCATATAATTTTAGCAAGATTCTTGTATCTCCAAAAAAACGAAGTAGCATGTGCATTAACTCTACAGTAACTGTCACCAAGAGGCACATTATTTAAATAACCAAGTTGTGAGATTTGCATCAAAACATAACCACTTCTCAAGAGTTCTTGTGCTGTTACAATGTAACAGCATTGTTAAAGTGTTGGACAGTGCTGCCACCAGTCATAATAGAAGAGTTGTAGTTAAGTCTGTGTTGTCTATTGCTGGCATGAAAGATGCATTCTGGAATAGTCGCTTCATTGGAGCAACAGAAGAGAGGCTGGGACCTACCTACTTTAAAGTTGGAATTCAGTATTTTTCAAGTGTCTTGGATTATAGTGCCTGCAATGGGAAAGGCAGGGTGTGATGAGCTAGGAGACCTTTCTTTTATCATGTGCAGTTTCTCCCATTTCATTTTTCTAACACATGTGTTTGCAGATGCTTCAGAGGTTTTCGACAGTGCTGTTGGAAGTGACAATAACATAGGATTCCTATATTGCACTACGAACACAGGGTAGTTTGTTGTGGCATGTTGGCTTCTGTAGGGTTTCTTTTTTCAGGGCTGTTACAGTGCTGTTAAATGTTGTTTACTTGAGTTGAACTACTTCTAACTCCATCTTTTCTTAAATCAATGTTTTGACTAAGTAAGGAAGCGCAGGTGATCACTACTGAGAGGTACAGCCCTCTGCTTCACAAGAGTGCTTTCAAGGATCCTGCTTCTCGTACACTGCAAATGTCTGAAGTCTCCAGTTACGGAGCTGAATGTTGCTGAGCTTTAATGCATCTTGGCGTGGACGTACGTGTCCTGTGGAGTCAGGATGTAATTATAATTTGTATTCTTTTACCTCCAGAGATGTTTCTCATTTCTCCTTGACTTGGGGATTTATCTGTTCTTGGCAGGCATATTCTAATGGACTTTGGATAAATGTCCTCAAATGTAAAAGTTCTTAAACAGAACATAAGGTTCTTGTTTAGCTGTCTTCCATCTACAGAAAGGTGTCTACTCCTGTCGTTAGGAGCTGTCATAGAGTTACTTATCCTTTATTCATTAACATATGGATTATAGTACATGAATGAAAAGGAACTTGAGCTTCTTCTTGTTTTGGATTTGATGCCTCTACTGGCTTGGCAGCAAGCTGTCAAGTTTTCAAGCAAATGTAAGAATAGGGTATTGAACATAAAATACAGGTTACATAAAGCCAATGGGATGCACTCCACTAGCATGCATCATTGCTGTTCCATTGAAATTAATGATGAGATGGCAATTGCCTAAGCTGACTGAAACTTTTGTCTGATCTGAACGCTTTTTTAAATATGTGTGTTGTTTGGCCACACAGTTATAGGAACAAAGCTCTTCATATCTCTCTTTTGAAAGTGTCTCAAGAATGAGACACCTTTCTGGGAGATTCTGTGAACCATATAGCTCTGCAGACTTTCAAGATTTGAACTTGGTCCAACCCAGATTGGTAGCATCTGTTATGCATAATGGAAATGCATGAAAAACACACAGAATGCCTCAAGAAAACTTGAAGCTTGTTTTGAGGAGTGATTCAAGTTGGCATTGCCTTTGAAAAAGCAGCCTGCCTTAACACCTCCAGTGAGCATGATACTGAGCAGGGAACCACCTGGCTGAAAATTTGTTTTAGCAGATTGGGGTCCCCAGTTTGGTTTGTTGCATGGTTGCAGAAATGACTGAACCTGTACCAAAGAGTGACAACACAGATTTCCCTCAGCAGCAGGGCTGCTTTCCTTAGGTCTTGTGTTTGTTAGCAGCCTGGGATTATTCTGAATTTACTACAGCAGTCTGTCCTTATCTGGAAAATGAAGGGTTTGAGTAACATCCTGGCTATTGTTTGGGATATAAAGAAAAATTCAATGTAACTAAAGTTGTATTTAAGAAAGTACAAAAGAGAGCTGCATTTATCAGACTTGCCACTCTTAGGTAAGTAGTAGGTCCTACCTACTCTTAGGTAGGACCTGACTTTGAAATCCCTGAAGCTTAGAAATTATTTCTAGAATACTGTGTGTTTTCTTGACAATCATTTCTAGCAACTTTTTAAGACAAAGTTGGGCAAAACCAAGATAGACACATCCCCTGAATTTGATCATATTGACACTAAACATATTTGTATTTATATTGGATTTTTAAACATTTGGGTTTACCTGAATGAATTCTGAAATCAGTTGGCAGTGTGAGAGCATCTTAAATGCATTAATATCAGAAGAGGAAAACAGACCATTAATGACCCTCTTTTTGAAGGGGAACTGTTTATATATGTATAAACATAGAATAGTTAGGGTTGGAAAGGACCTTAAGATAATCTAGTTCCAACCCCCCTGCCATGGACAGGGACACCGCAAACTAAACTGTGTCACCCAAGACTCCATCCAGCCTAGCACTGAACACTGCCAGGGATGGAGCATTCACAACTTCCTTGGGCAGCCCATTCCGGTGCCTCACCACCCTCACGGTAAAGAACTTCTTCCTTATATCTAACCTGTGTTTTGCTCTTCTGTTCTCTTGTACCAGTGGTTTTAAGTTTCCAGTTTTGTGGTGATTTGTCGTCAGCTTCCTAGATGTCAGTGAGTATATAGGGGAAAGGTGTGACTCTTGAGCTGTGTCTGCATGGCAGTCACTTTCCATATGTGCTTTAAGTGTAAGTTTGGCTTAAAGTGATTATCCTGCACACTACCAGCTGTATAACCATAGCAGTAAAATGTAGCAGGAGTTGCAGAATCCACTTGGGTGGGCAACATGAGACTTGGTACTAGCATGGCTGCACTGTGCGCGGCTTCGGAGTTGACCAGTTTTAAAATTAGGCTGGGTCTTCCAGCACTTCCTACACCTGTTGCTGCAATCCGAGTCCAGTGTCTCCAACACAAAGTAGCTGGTTTATTCTCATGACAGTTAAGAATAATTTTGTTTAATAATTAAACATGTAGGCATACATTCCTTCTCCTGAATCCTGAATATATTTGCTGGGAGCATAAAGATTCATTTCTCCATAGGGGGCAGCAAGCCTCTGCATCAGTTTAGGCAGTTGCTCCCAGACTTATCCCATGTGTTCAGCTGACTGGCTAGCAAGCCAGAGGAGATCTTAAAAATCCGAAGAAAAACAGTATGTTAACATTATAACACTGGATGGCAGATTTCCAGGCAGTTACCGTTCTAATGCAGTTTTTGATTTGTAGAATGTAAGTCTGACTGACACAAAGCTCTCCAGAAAATGTTCCAAACAACAAAGGTGAAGTGATTAAATGAATATTAAGAAAGATATTCAGGCCTTGGCACTCCAGGAGTTTTCCCTCTGAGTAGTTTTTCTGAGTAGTTCTTTGCAACTGTAGACACTTGTGAATAAGGGTCTGGCAGAGGAAATCTCAGCTTTGTTTTTTTGAGTTCTTAATTTACAGCTTTGTGGAAGGACAAGCCTTGATGCTTCTAGGAATAAAGACTGGGATTTGTTCTCAGATACTGGAATTTGTGGGGAGTTCTGAAGTGAAATGTTATAATCCCTCATGGCTGCCTTAGGATAAAAAGTATTTTGATACTCATCTTCAGCTATCAGCCCCTTTCTTTAACAGAGGCAAAGAGTGTGAGGAAAACTGGAATTTTGTTTATGTTTGATTTTCTTTTTAAAATATATTTTCTCCAAGAAGCATATAAAACTTTTCTTTTTTTTCCAAAATTACAAATTTAGAACTTTAGTTTATTCCTCTTACTCCTCTAACTCATGAAACAAAGCCAAGCATAGAACTAATGTCAATGTACATAAATTAAGGCAAAGAGAAAATAAAATCCATCTTAAACATTATGGTTTTCTCCTGTTCTTCTCTAGGCACTAATTAGTGAGCATATCAGCCTTATACACACAGGCATCTAGTTATATTTTTATGCTTTTCAGTAGAGGTTGGTACATGTTATTGAATAATGTGTTCTGATTCAAGCAGAAGTTTCCTTGTAAGAAACAGTGTCCTCAGACTTGTAAACTGAGTGAAACATTGCTGTGCTTCTAGTAGTTGTTACCTAGCTTGGATTTTCATGTCACTCAAAGTGAACTGTTACTTATTCTTCAGTAGAACTGGGAATGTTACAAACGATATTTGTTACCACAAGTGGTTTACAGTTGTTTTTCATTAAAAAATAAAAGAATAAAAATAAACCCAACAGACCCGAAAACCCCTTCAGGATGTCATAGTAGAGACTGATCTGTGCTTATCCTAAGTCTGTGTTATAGCTTGAGTGGTTACAAAAGGTGTTGTGCTAGTTCTGTGCTTTTTGTCTCTTTATATGTATTGAGGGGTAGATTAATTTTTGAAGACTGAATTTGGCCTGTGTACACCCATGTACTACATAATTTAGTGCCATTTTTTTTTCAGGTTTGGCGTAACTGTACTGCTGTTAATAAGGCTGACCTATAGCACAGAATAAGTTGATGTGTTTCGCAGGAGCAAGCATCTCCACAGCTAACTGTGCGAACGTTTGCATACATCCAGTACATGATGGAAAATGGATGTAAGATCTTCATGATAGCTGCAGGCATAATTTGTATTATTCAGTGAACAGATATTTTGCCCACAAATCTGCTATTGTCAGATGTGTCATCAGTCCATTAGCATGAGAAACGGTACTAAAAATAACAGGATAGGGCTGCTAAATACTGAGGCTTGTTAAAATAGTGACAGCAAAGGAGCCCTTCTTTCATTCCACGTGAAAATTATTATATAGCTGGTCTCTGCAGACTTAACCTAGTGAAGAGCAAATTGATTTCCAGAGATTGATAATTTATCTAATATCATCTTCTAATATTGATGTACTACTAAGCCAATCATTTATTGGAGAGTTACAGCCAAGGACACTCTTATCAATAAAAAAAATTTAGAATACTGTATTTTCTAAAATGTTCCAAATGAAAAAGGATGTTTGCATGTGAGGATTTCATCCCTTCATTTTTTTAATCTGGGAGAACTGAGGCATTTTCTATCACTTAAATTACATCTATATTTCAGATGGAAGTAAAATAGACAATTCTGTGACTCGTATAGTTCAACACACACTGATAACTTTGAAAATGGTGAAATGGTTTGCACTAATATGAAAATCTCTGATTGTTCCTATGCATTAAAACATGCTGGCAACAGTTCTGGACATGTACCACCAGTGAAAGTCCACTTGGTACTGTGCCATGGAAAAAGTCATGCTTTTGGACTGTGATTCTGCACACTGTTGCTAGGAATTTTGGGTTTTGGCAGAACTCAGAAGGCAAGTGTAAATAAACTAAAATTGTGCGTTTTGCCTTGTGCAACAATTCGTATTAAGCTAGAAGTTTGCTTTATATAAAAAAAACATCAAAAGTTAAGGGGTCTGCTTTCTAGAATGATACCATTGTGAAATTTATTTTCTTCTAGACATATAAATAATTCTTGAAGCAAAATTTTTTATAATTCCTTTTGACTTAGAGTACAAAAGTTAATGTGGTTCATTACCAATAAGTAAATTGCATGCAGCTGGACATGCTGTTACTTATTCTGATGGTTGTGTTAGAAAGAGATCAGAGAGGATAATGAAGGGTTTAAAAAAGACAAACACAGGCATAAGTTGCTGAGTTAAAGCAGTTTTACTACTGCTCAGATCAGGGATGTTACAGAAGGAATCACTTTCAAAAATCTTTGATAAACATGTTTTGCATGATCAGACTGAAAGAATGAATGTAACTTGTTTGTTTAAATGTTTTTGCTGATTTGCATTTGCAGAATTTTGTAAATTAAGTTATGCCAGAACACATGGTAAGAACTGAAATGAGAGCAGGAAAATTGTGGCTTCATGGTGTGCATGCTTAGTATAACAATCCTTGTGGTGTCTTAAGCTTTTGTTCTTCACAGTGTGATTAAAAAATGTAGATTAGTGCAGGGCTAACCTATCTGCATTCTGTGACGCATATTTGGCTATTTAGAAAAATAGGATATAGATTTCAGTGAGCTATAATTAGCTCTCATAAGGCCTTTTTAAAAGCTGCCAGGAAAATTTTTTAGAAAATGATTTCCTATTTTGCATAAATTTTAACACCTGTTAATTGCGGTTGCTTTTTTCCCTTCTCGCTGTGTCACATTAGACACCCTGGTTATCAAAGTGATCATATCACCATGGTATGTCTCATAATTATGATCAAACTGTTATCTAACATTCCTGGAGCATTCTTTTTTTCAATACTTAATACCTTTTATTCCTTGGCCTCATGCATGAATTATGCTGTGTATGTGAAGAGGCTTAAAGTTTGTTTCCATTACATTCTTTCTGAATGGATCCTGTTGTATCTAGGATTTTTTTAAAGCCAAGTAGGAATGTTATTGTTGACCTTGACACCAGATAACTGGGCAGACATTATATAGCTATGTTTGAATCCTCACAAAATGTGATGCTAAAGCCAACAGAATCCTGGCGCGAGACCCTCCTGGACAGCAGAGTTATGGAGCTTTTCTTTACAGTAAGTTTCTTTCTTCAACTTTCATAGTCCAGACCACAGGGAAAGCAGCTCCTTCCTGTTCTTAAACGGTTTTGTTGGACTCTTCCTTTTGCAACAGGTAGGACTGATTCTGTTAACTTTGGCTTGCTTATGAAAGCAAACAGAAGTGTTGTTTTTTTCTTAGGTTACAGAATATGTATTTTGCCTATAAATTACCTTAAACTGATGATCATTAACAAAAGGTGTATAGTGATCTAAACTTTTACATATTTGATACTTCTTTACATTTACTCATCAAATAAGAAGCATGATGAGCAGTAATAGAATATCCTTCAGATACAATGTAATGGCTCTCAAAAAGATCAAATGAACATTATGTGTTTGCTGATCTTAAAGCACTTGCTCAGTGAAACAGCTGAGAATAAGTAATGTATTTGCAATTTTCTAGACAGTTTCAGCGTAGAGTTCTGTGTCTCCTTCCTCAGCACAAAGTAAATCCAAAAAAGTTAAGATAAGTTAGGAAGGATGGGGAAGGGTTGGGAAAGGGGAATGTAATACTCAGTTTCTGTAATTTAAAAAAAAAAAATTAAACTGGATAAAATTAGTAGTGTGTTCTTCCTACAACTGTTGATAGAAGTTTGTAGTCGCTGCTGAGGTACGGGTTACTGCAGCAGCAACATGTATTTGCTTATAAATTCATTTTCTGTGATATTGTATCTTGTTACATTTCTTAGAATCTCAGAATTGAGCATTCTCAGGCTATTTTAATTTTTGCAAAGCAGAGAAATAATGTGCTCAAAATTTGGATAAAGTTGGTTTTAGGCAAGGTCAATGTAACTCTCCAGCGCTCCTTGAGAGTTGTCTGTGTTTGAATACATGTCCTTGCTTTATGGGATTTTTCAATAAATTATATATTTTTTGGGTTTGACTGCAAGTTTATCTGTTCCAGCAGTTTTGAAAAGGTGAAAAAATCATTGGCAGAACTCTTAGCAGCTACACTCAATCTGAACAGCTGTCTAGACTATCCAGACAGTTGCTACTGTCAGCTGTGAACCTCCACATGCAAATAACTTTTTGGGTTACATATTAACCCTTCCTTGTTTAATAGTATGAATTTGTCAGAGTTGGTATCCCTTTCTTGGGTTGGTTTACAATTACTTACTCATGCTAAGAATAATCCTTTGAGTAACATGCAGAATTGTTTTAATACATTTGCTTTTTACGTGATAGTAACCAAAACTCACCTGTATTTGATTATTTTTGAAAAAATGCTAGGCAGGGCAGTATGCCGTCAGTTTTGGTTTTAGATTCCTGATTTGCAATGGTTGAGGCTTGTAGTATTAATTTGCTATTTGAAATAATGTAAGTGAATGGTAGTAATTTATACGCATGTATCTGATCTGAGAAATTTTAATAACCTTGCAAAAGTTGGCAGGACTGCCATGTTAGAGAGAGCCTTCACATTTAATCTCAGCCTAGTGTGGGATGTATATTAGGTGGGGTATTTCTGTTGCGGGGTTTGTTTCTCCTGCACCTTGATCTTCCAGAGATTAATTATGCAGCTAATCCAGCTAGTTATGAGTTGGGTGAAGTTGCAACTATAATGCCACAGAGAAATGGTTAGTGTTTTAACTGTTCTTTTACGTGTAATAGTGCTGAAATAATTTAACTAACTTTGCTTCTGGGAGGAAAAGCTACCCTATGTTTATTTAGTCAGTATATCTTATGTGAAAAAATGGGAGGCATGAGCCTAAGAAAATACTTTAAATCCACAATTGGCAATTAAAATAAGTATGTGAGAATATGATTACTGAAAAGTTAAGATTTGAATCTAGAAAGTGTCGCCAGCAGAAGTAATGACATAACAGTTTGCAGATATGCAGGAAGATTATTGCTGGCCTTGTATAATGTAAGGGTGTTGCCAAGGAAGTGATGCATTCATTTTTGTCTGTCTTCAGTGTTTACCTCTGCTAAAGAAGCATCTATATAATCTTGATTGAACTTGTTGACTAACTTTAGCAAGACTCTGTAGCCTAGGCATAGTTAGCATAATAGGGATGACTGTCATTATTGCTGTTTTTAGAAGGAGCAGTATGTCTGACTGGCTGGCATCTGTTTCTCTCTTTAAGACGTAACATTCAATAGACAGTTCAATTTTCAACATGTAGGTGAGACTTAACTAAATGTTAGTTTCGGTGAGTTAATTTGAGGCTAGGATTTTGTGAGCCAAATCATGATTTTGATGTTTGCTATGGTTTAGAGAGCTGTAGAAACTGTTGCATTTCAGACTGAATGGAAGTTCTAGTAAGCTTTTTTTGGTGTGTGCTCTTTTGGATTGAGAGCCATGTGACTGTTCTAACACCCTATTTTTGTGTATTATTAACTATCTCACTTCCTGAAAGGTACATCGAAAAATCAGAGAAGATACAGATATGGCCCAAGATTCATTACAGTGTCTGGCACAGCTGGCATCTTTGCATGGGCCAGTCTTTCCTGATGAAGGTTCACAAGTTGATTACCTGGCACACTTCATTGAGGGATTACTGAATACTATCAATGGGTATGTATGCCTCCTCTCTAAATTTAGATGGCATCTTTTAATCTTTAGTTTGGAGTGCAGCAAATCTGTGTGGAGAACTGGTATGGCTTGCTTATTTCTGGACGTAATTTGTGCTTACTGTTGGATTACTGAAATTAAGAGAAGGCAGTTTAAAGTAGGTGGTGCTTAAGTAATGTGAAATAGATTTGTTGATTGAAAATATACCAACAAAATCAATTAACTTCTTGAATTTTTCTTAGTGGCAAAAACTAACTGCTATTTCTATCCTTAGAATTGAAATAGAAGACTCTGAAGCAGTGGGAATTTCCAGTATTATCAGCAACCTGATAACTGTATTTCCTCGCAATATTTTAACTGCCATTCCAAATGAACTTTTCTCTTCATTTGTTAACTGCCTCGCACACCTCACCTGTTCTTTTGGAAGAAGTGCTGCCTTGGAAGAAGTGGTAAGTATCTACTCTCAAATAGCAGGTAGTCTTTTTTTTTTTTTTTGTTCCTATTTGTGATAAGCATAAGTAACATGAGAATTTGGCTGGTTTATTAATAACTGTTGTGAATTCAGTGGTTTTGTTCTCGATATTTCTGAAATCACATCTGAGGATTTTCTTTTTATTTTAAACAACATAATTACACACTGTACATCATTCAGACTTTGATTTAAAGCACTTGTTACATTTGTCATTTTAGAAAGAATGGATTCAGTCAAAAATATTGCTGACTTGCTCTTGTAGGACATTTTTGAAAACTGTTGTAGATAATGAGTTAGTCTTGAAAGCTTAAAATGACTACATGAACATACAGACAGACAAACTGCTGTTCTGAGTCAGGAATTTCTGTTTTGAGTTAATGTAGCTGTTAAGATCTGTTGATAACCCCGTACTTTTAAGCTGTTCGAATCATCCCTTCATTGCTGACGCAGTTCAAATAGGAATTATTTGAACAAATCTAGCACAGAAATTCAGAGGACTTTTTCTGTTTACTTCTTTCAAACTTCAGTTGTAACATTTAAGAGCAGTTGGAATAGTCCAAGTCTTCTTCTAAAAATTGCATGTAAAGATAAAAACTTCTATAGAGACCTAGTTTAAGGGAAAAAGCCCATAAGAATTAAGGCAAACAGTCTTGCATTTGAGCTATTTTTATGTGCAGTAGCTATCGATTTAAAGTGTGAGTATTAAGTTATTAGCCAATATGTCCCTCATTATAATTTAAAAAGTATGAATTTTTCCATTTTCGTGTATTGACTGGGCTTAATTACCTGCATTTGAAAACAATTATGAAAGTACTTACTTATGAAGTTGGTGGATGTGTTTCTTTACCAGAGATCACAGGTGTGTTAATCAGCATTTCTTCCAGAGCATTAGATTGTTTCTTTGCTGTGAGGTTAAAATGTATTACGTGACCCAGCACTTACTGAAAGTTTCAAGTGTTTTCATGTCTTAATCAAAAAATTGGTGATTAAATTTAGAATCTATAATACAGCTAATTTCCACACCTTATTGGTCAAAACTTGCTCTGCTTTTGAGACTTTCTAGCATAACACTGAATATATGTTTTGATGCTTACTAGCACATTTAAGAATGCTCCTGAAACCTTTATAGAAAAGATGCAGCAAAACCACAGACACTCATCATTTAAATTAATGTTTTAATAATTTTAATATTTTTTCCTCTGCTCTGTTATTTGAGAGCTAGAATATGCAACCATGTTTAATGAAAACAGTGCTTAACATAAAGCCATTAAAAACACTTCATCTCTTTGCAAAAGCTTATGGTAGCTTGTACCACTATCTGGTACTAAGTTTGTTTTGGAAATGGCTGGCTACTTATCCAAATAAACTGTGTCTGCCTACACTTGCATAATCCCGTAATTTTTGCTGAAGAAAGTCTTTTCAGTGTTAAACTTAAGTATGTTCTCAGATTCAGCAATATCTGAGCGAATGCAAGATTTTTTTTAAGAGAGAATTTTCTGTGTCCTAGAATCTTTGAATCGTTCTTTGTGAATAGAAACATTTACATTTCCACCCCTTGCATTCTGTCATAGCTCTTACAGACATCTCAACTTCATGCTGTTTCTCTGATTTCTAGGAAGATACAGAATTCTGTTGGTGATGGTCCTTCAAAAAAAATAACTCTTGTATCTTAGCAGTGTGTCAGCAATAAAACATGCTACAGAGGCATAATGATACTGCGTGCTGTGCCTGTAGATATACTACTTTGCATCCCTGAAAACAATCTTTTGGGTTAGGAATGCCCCAGCCATGGTTAATGTGTTCCTGAGCTTCTTGTTTAGACTGCCTGTAGTGAGACCTTCTGTGAGCTCATGTACTGTCTGTTAATTAAGAACTTTTGGTAGATAAAATACTGTGTGTGTTAGGCTTACTAGAATCCTCATAATATTCCTGGAACTTTTCAGAAATCTGATGTGCAGCAGAGTGCAGGCAGGTGTACTTCCTAAGCTTTGCTGGTTGGAAAAGCTGTTTTCTCCATATTTCTTCCACTTCATATGCAAGCAGAATACCTCCTGTGAGCATTGCAGAAACCCCGTCAGGCACAAGGAGTCTTACTTAGCTGAAGACCTGCTATGAAAACTTAGGAGGTCCTGAACCATAATATGCAATCCACTTCAAAGCAGCTAATCCTGATTTTCAACCAAGGGGGAAAACCCCCCAATCCAAACATAATATCAAATGCTGTTTTACGTTAACCTGCCTGTTGCGGCTGGGGAGGTTGGTTGAATGAAGTTGAAACACTCGCCTGAAAAGCTATACTGGTGGAGGGCATTAAGCTTCAGCAATGCTGTGAGTTTAAACACCTTGTTTAACAGTGCTTATGCAGAAGTAGAAAGCAAATAGTCTCCATTTGAATTAGTGAAGAGTATGAACAGGATGTTGGATTAAAAGTCAAATAGAAATAAAATTATATCAAAGGCTTTTTTCCCCAAAATGAATCTTAATGCACTGCTCCTGTTTCATGATAATTTTTTTTCAGTATCATGTGATGGGAGAGATCATTCTGAATTTAGTCCTCTCTGCTGTGCTTCCAGCTCTTTCCAGCTTGTTGCTGCTTTGCAAATTTTAGAAGTTTTAAGGGTCATCAGACTGCAAAGGAAGAAGTACCCATGTTTCCCATACTAGAGAAATTAAACATTTTTGCTTTGACTTTACTGATTTTTTTATCTTGCCTCTCCTGAAGGTCTGAGTGCCGAACCGGGCTCTGCAATTGCTTCTGTTGGATCCATCAGAACGATTTAGCTAGCCGGTCTACAGCATGTCATTTAATTCGCCTGTATGACATCTTTGGTAGCCCAGCTGTAGCTCATCTTTTGGTATTTTTGGTAGTTTCTTTGTGATCAAATTTGTTCAATAAGGATAAACTCTTTCTACTATTTTGGCATGTATTTATGGAGGCACTTATTAATCCTAGCTTCCTTATGAGAATACCGTAAAGTGTTAAAAACTTTTTTTCCATGGCATTAACTTCTGTATGAATTGGATAGATTTGAGTTCTTTTGTTGTTTATAAAAAGACATGTCTGTCTATTGATTTATGCTCTGGATTATTATACATTATTAAAACTTATATGTAAGTTACATATGTAAATATATTATACACATGTCAAAGTACTTCAGGATTGAATGACATTCTTTGAATTCGTGTGTCTTTTAGGCAAATTTTAGAAAGATACGGTGTCCATCCTAAATTTGTGGTTTATGTTATTGTTGAATGTGATTTTGGCTCTCTCCTTGTCATCTTCAGCTTTTGTTTTCATACTTGTATCAGTGTATCTCATATTTTCCTTCTGTAAATATGACCACTTTGCAGTTATAAAATGAGGCTGTGAAACTTTCTTGAAATGCTTCCAACGTGATATCAGTTTTCCAGCCAGTGTTTTCCTTGCCTGTTCATCCAGCCATGTCTGTAACTTCACTGAAAGTCAGAAATTCTTCTGTCTGGAGCATGATTAAGGCTTTAATATTTCATTAAGCCATCATTTTACTGAGCTCTTCTATCTCAGAGTAACTTTTGTGAGTGATCCCGTTGTTTAAAACTTGAGAATACTTCTTAGAGGATAGGAATGTCCTGCTTTAGCAGCATGTTTATCTGTACAGTCACACTTAGGTTATTTGAAGTTAGATGTATAGTTCCAAGCTCAATTTTTGCATCAAATCAAACAGTTAACAGGTACATTAAAAATACTTTTAAAAAAGAAATGGCCTCTTTGCTATTTGGGTTCTTTAGTTTGCCTGTAACCTGGGACTTTGTTTTTCAGATACATTATTTCTTTTTGCAGCTTGTATACTACATAGAAACATATAGGAATAACTAAAAACATGATGCGGTAAGCAATTGGAGTAAATTGAGTAAGCAGTTGGAGGTGCAGGCGTACTCTGTGGAATTCTGCCTTTTTTGTTTGTTTGTTTGTTTGTTTATAGAATGGGAAGTTGTGTATCATCATCAAAACTGCTTACCTGTAGTAAGGTTTCTTGAACACATGCAATGTTGCAATGATTTCCTCAGGAGCAGAGAATTATCATCTTTTATCTTTATTTCAGAAATAGTGGAATACATACAAATCTATATGTACATGATTCATATTTGTCTAGTTAAAAAGAAATGGCTCAACTCTTTGTTTCTAGTAAGAGCTGAGCTGCTTGGCATCTTTGGGGTAAAAGCTTGGTAGCTTCTGTGTTTAGGTAATCATGCATTAGTGGGTTAATTTAATACTGTTTTGATTTTGAACATCACATGAAGAGAAATAGCTAAACACTTTGTGTTTTTAAAGCCTAGCAAGCATGAAAGCTGCACTGACCTTTTTGATGTGTTGCTTCAGTTCATTCTGTTTTCTTGGCTATCTTTAGATGGGTTTTGTGACTGCTTTTTTAAATTGTTTCAACATTAGAAGAACATTGCTTAAATAATAATGAATATAAGTATGTTCCTCTGGTGTCATTTAGGACTAAAATTTTTTGTTTCTTTTATCTCTTACAGCTTGACAAAGATGACATGGTGTATATGGAAGCATATGATAAGTTGCTGGAATCTTGGCTTACTTTGGTACAAGATGACAAACATTTCCATAAAGGTTTCTTTACCCAGCATGCTGTTCAGGTCTTTAATTCTTACATTCAGTGCCACCTAGCTGCTCCTGATGGTACAAGGAATTTGGTAAGCCCCCATACTGGTAGTTTTTGATGATGATATATAGTAACTAGCCCATGTCTTTTGATGTGTACTATATTATGTAGCTGAAGGGAGCTAGTGTAGAATTAGTCTTTGTGACTTTGAAAATGAAAATTTGCTGAATTTGTTCCTTAGTGGCTGTTTTCCAGTCTGTTTCTCTCATTCTGAAGAGAAAGGAATATAAAGTTGGAAATCACTTAAAAAAATAAATAGAAAGAAGTAAACCTGTTACTCAAATGAATGTGCATCTTACTGTTCTTTCCACAGATAAAATGACTAAACTCTTGACTGTCCTTCTCTGGACTAGGGTCCTAGAGAAGGACCTATAAAAAATCCTACATGAAATTGTAAGCCTTTTATATGGTTGTTACCTTGCACACATATACTTTAAAATACAATTTTGAAGTGTAATTGTCATGCATAAATATCTGGAAAAATGTAGAAAAACCATGTTCAGACTAGAAGAAACTCACAGTATTATGTGGTTCTTTTGGATAAAATGAATTCCTAAATTCTAGAGAAAGCACCATATAAAACTTAATTCTGCACTCTCAATATGTAACAGATGGTAATAATAGTGCCAAATGAGGGAGAAATATTTCACAACAGAACTTTGAACTCATATCAGGCGGTCTTGACATAACTTGTATACACAGGTTAATTCATGTCATTCTGTGAGATAAGTCATTTATCCCATGAGTAACCTTTTAAAAGCCACAGCTGGCATTTTAGAATGCTTCTTGTTCAATATCAAAGCAGTAACAGGAACTTTCAGTCTCTGCTTTGCGACCAGAAGCTCACCCTTCAGTAAACAGCTGCAACTTTGAAGTTGCCAGAAGAGAATCATTTGCTGGGTTAACATGAAGAAAAGATGGGTTTAAAGCACTTTGGATAAAGAACTGTGTGTGGATTCAGTTTTACAGAGCCTTCATAGGAACAAAACAGACTGATAGCTTTCACTGTCATGTGTATTTTATTTTGTTAGTTGTGTAAATTTTATGATTCTCTAAGAGCTGTTTTTAAAACTATTTTTAACATCAATACTTAGTTTCTACATATCATGGTTCATCTCTTCAAGGATTAAGGTCTGATTATCATTTCATTGGTTTTTATAATGTAGATGAGATAAGCTTTGAGAAATAAAACAGTGCAACTTCTGCATCAGCAAGAAATTAGATGACGATGATTATTATTATTAGGCTTCTGCTTCCCTGAAGTTACAGCATTTACTTTATAAAGCTCCCCTCCCCCCCCCCCACAAAAATAGGTTATGGAAAATCATTAATGAAAGCGATTATTTTCATTTCATCATGAAAAATACTGCCTATTATGTTACTGATGTAAGATCTCAGACAACTGAGAACATCTTTGACTTCTAACAGTGGATGGTCCACAGATCTGATTTATAAACAACTCTGGTATAAAGAAGCTGGTTTTGTTACTGTTCACCTTGGGCTTTTCCTATTAATAACAAGTATCAGTTTTCGTAACTCTTATCTATGACTGTTTTAACAGATAATGTTTTTACTTGAGAGCACTATTGGGAATGGTAGCAAATATACAATTAACTGAATAGGGTATTTTGCTAGTGAGTTTGTGAAATGCTGATTTTAAAATACGAAGCTACATTTAGTCCTCTGTTTAACTATTCTGTGTCTAATTTAGTATGAGCCTGTTCATCCATGCAAAACATGGACGGAAAACACAGAAAGAAAATGCAAAAATAATGTAGAATATTGTGGCAGTGATAAAATTTAACAAGTATAATACTAACT
Organism: Coracopsis vasa; assembly: GCA_026283785.1. Taxonomy (NCBI): domain Eukaryota; kingdom Metazoa; phylum Chordata; class Aves; order Psittaciformes; family Psittacidae; genus Coracopsis; species Coracopsis vasa. Next base: position 37,316 of record JANHGB010056408.1, read on the forward strand.
GGTTGCTTCTGATTTTGTTGAAATAACCAAAGACTGCCAATGGCGTGGCCTCTCGGGAAGAAGAAGAAATAAGTGAGCTGCAGGAAGATGACAGAGACCAATTCTGTGACCAGTTGGCCAGCGTAGGCATGCTGGGGAGAATTGCTGCAGAACACTGCATACCTCTTCTTACAAGGTACAAATACAATAGTCATGAATGCAAATCAATAAAGCCATCACATCTGAAAAGCCTGACTTTGCCGAAATAGTTTAAAACCAGTGAAGTTATGTTGTTATTTATCCACAGTTTATTAGAAGACCGAGTGACAAGGCTCCATGGTCAGTTGCAAAGGCATCAGCAGCAGTTACTTGCCTCACCAGCATCAGGCTCAATTGATAATAAAGTGCTTGATGACCTGTATGAGGATATTCATTGGCTTATTTTAGTCACAGGTTAGTGAACAGCTTTAAATAGTACTTATTCTGGTATTCTTATTGCAGCTGGAACACCTCAGGACAAAAAAATTCTCTGTATATCAACTACTAATTGACTATAAAATTTATCCCTAGTTATGCTTTCATCTTACATATACTACTCACAAAGTCTTTGTTTTACTTTCATCTGTCTTGAATAATCTGAACATTATCTTTAAAAGATTGATGAAATCTTTACATGAGGTAATGTCCTTTGGAAGTTCCCACAACTAACTTTCTTATAGATTGTTTTTTTGTTTCTTTTTTTAACATGTGTCAACCTGTTTAAGAAATTAGTCAGTTCATGATATCAGTTGTATTCTCTGGGGGCACATGACTTTATACGGGAATCGACATGAGATCAGGATCATGGTATTACTCAGAGGTGACGAAGAACTAAGTTCCAGAATCTCTTCAGTGCTGATGATCCATGTCCTGGTATTTTTTTCTTGCACAGAACTTGAATTTAGAACCTGTTTAGTTTTGATTTTTAAATGGAATTATCTTGCATCTGTTTGCAGAACACAGTAACAACTAAGATAGTGTCTGTACTTCATTAGGAAAAATGTGTACTTGATGAAGTTTTATGGGATCTTTTTGAATATCTGTGTTAGTTGCTCTCAGATGAAACACATGAATGTGTTTTACAATTTTGTATTAACTGTGGAACAGAGCTCACAGATGGTTATGAGATCAGACACTGAAAACTACGACTAAAGCTGGAATTAATACTAATTGTATGGACACCAGGGTGTTAAAATCCCGTGATTCACCTGGTCTGAAGTTGCTATGCTAAGAAGACTTTGTTACAGCACAAAGACTTTATTACAGCACAAAGTCTCCAACAGATTTGAAATGTTAATGGAACAGAAGTCCCAAATGAGATGGACTCAGTGGGGAAAGCTCTAAATCAAGGCTTTTTTGTCACATAATAGAAGAAAAAAGTGACAACAAAATGGGGTTTTTTTGTTTGTTTTCCCCCCTCAATACTTGAATTGGCTGCAGTTCTTTGATGTGAACCAAAGCCTTTTCTCTTTTAATTTTTTTTTTCTCTCTTTTAGTTTAGTTGGTTTTTTTTAAAGTCTTGGTTTCTTGTCACTTTAGGGTCATCTCTACTGAATGGCTTTAAGGATTGTAAAGTTACACATATATAAACAGCGTTAGTCAGGGTTTGTACAAACATTTGATTCTGGTGTGATGTCTGCAGCTAAGCCAATAGATTCTCTAATCAAAAAGCTATCAATTAACCTAGGGTAGAAAGTTGTGATCACTCTTTCTTTTTTAATGTAAGGCTACCTCTTGGCTAATGATACTCAGGGAGAGACTCCGCTAATACCTCCAGAAGTAATGGAATATTCCATTAAACATTCAGCTGAGGTTGACATCAACACAACACTTCAGATTCTGGGATCTCCAGGAGAAAAAGCCTCTTCCATCCCAGGGTACAACAGAACTGATTCTGTAATTAGGTAAGGATACTTCTCATGCTGTTAAGTATGTTAAATGCTTTTTAGAAAAAAAAATTAGAATGTGAATGGACTTCTGTAAATTTGAAAAGTAAAAAAAGCAATATGTAAACACTGTTGGAAAAGAAATGTCTGTTTAGTATTAAGGACAAGTCATAAGAATGGTTTTATAACAGACATTTATTAAGGCAATACTGTAAAAGAGATTCAGAAAAGACAGAAAAGAAAAAATGGGGTTTTTTTTGGGGGGGAGGGGTAAAAAAAGGCAAGGGTAAATAGAGATGATATTCAAGTCAAGGTGAGCCAAGGGAGGATTGAGAAGAAAAATGAGAGTAAGGCATCAAAACAGATAAAACTGAGTCAAGATGTGTGGAGGTTGAAATTGACTAGATTGACCTAATAGTCTTAACAGAGAACATGAGCCAAAGTCTTGGAAATAAACTTTCTATCTCTACTGAAACTCCATCTTTGATCTATTTATTACAGAAAATCCTTAAAATTACTTCAATTACCATAACATTGATAGATCAAAATCTGTAGATAATATACTCTGAAATTCATTCAGCACATACATAGCTTAAGCAAATGTTTTCCAGAGCACCAGTAAGCTTGTTTTCTTTGAAGATGAGTTACTGCCCAAGCTTGGCAGTAGCAGCAAAATTGGTACTCAGTGAGGGAGGAATTGTCACATACACAGCCTATAAAAGGAACAGAACGGGGTATTTCTGTTCTCTTTTTGCCAGAAAACTGATGCCCACAAAGGATTCCTCAGTTTGAGTCCTCACACTTCAGAAAATTACAAGATTACCCTAGATTAGCAGTTATCTACTTAACATTTCTTCTTCTGGAAGAGGCTAGAAAAAAATGGATCTTCATTAGCAATGATGTGCCTAGTGGTTAGAAGTTTGAATGCTGCTCATTGATACTATTGGAAGCTTCAGGAAGTGGCCATCAAATGGAATTTCTTGATGCAGAGTCACAGTGGTGATGGGAATAAGATCTAAATACGGAGAGATTTTTGGCAATAGCTCTGAAACATCTTCAAGAAATAGACTACCATCAACTTCTAAATTCCTTGTGCACTGTCACATTCTTACCAAACTTAATTTATATACTACAAAAGTTACTATTTAATGTAGTTTTATGGACTGATTGTATTCTGATTGTCGTCTATTTTGGACTGTTTCTCTAGAGCAGTGAAAGAGAGAGAAACAACTGGACATTTCCGTATTTGTTCTTTAGTATACATCACACTGCAAAAACTGCACAATTAGGACCCACTTGCTCACTAAGCTTGATGGGCAAGACACTGTTACAATAAAGTTCAGCTAATCCTGGAAACAGGATAATTAAAAAAAAAAAAAAAAGTAATCCAGGGG
>JANHGB010056413.1:0-18879 GCA_026283785.1 Coracopsis vasa
ATATGTATTGTAAACAAGTACTGCAAACTAGCCCAAGGTCTTCTCCATTAATTTTTCATTAATGAAATGCACCACTTAGCTTGTTTGACACTTAAGTAATTCCCATAAATTTAAAATAGAGGTCACCATAAGGAAAGCATTTGAAAGTGTCATTGAGGGAACAAGCTAATGAACTATTCACCTTCCCCAAACAGTTTTAAATTCACAGGTCAGTCAGCTGTAAAATTTGAAAACCAGTAATATTTTAATTCTTAAAGTAGTTGCCAAGATTTAATGAAAAAATACTCTAAAATTGAGCTTTAGCTCAGGGGCTTTTTCTTTTCTTCTGCTTTCTACTTTTCTCTCGCTTTACATTCTATGTTGGGAAAGTTATTATGCCTTATTTAGCTTAGTGTATCATGAAAAAAGAATACCTATATGAGAGAGGCAAAGTAAAACATGGCATTAACCCATGACACCTTGTTTAGGTTGATTGCAATTAATGGGGGGGCACGTGAGACCACATTAATAGACAATCTCTCTTCCATGTTCCAGACAGAGGAGAGCTCAGTCATAATCTTTGACACTACCATCTCTCAGGAAAATGTAGTACAAGTCTTGACTCAGCCATCATTTTGCGCTAGTCAGCAATGTAAATGCTAAACAATAGCTTGTCATAGCTATATTAGGCAGGTCACTTTGTGATTTAGCTACAACTTTACAATTAGGTAATAGAGCAGAATCGCACGCCTCTGGGCCTGCAAATGAAGCTGATGTATTGATATTTCCCTCCAGACCAAAATCTGTTTGCACAGTCAAACAAAAAGAAGAATTAAAATAATTATATATACATATATATATAGAAGAAGAAGAAGAAAGGGAGAAGAACACCACAAGTAACCACAGGCAACCAGAAACCTTCTTTTGGACAGACAGAATCCCACTTATCCTGAAAGTCTGTGTGCTTTGCTAGGCTCTAGATAACTTCATTTGTTGTGAAGTTTGGCATGTCAGAGTACAGCCAGCCAACAGACAGTCTGAAACTGCATCTGAAGCAAGCTCTGTGCATTAAAGACTTCTTTGTTTCAACTATGCTAGTCCCTCAGCAACTCCGTGCTGCAGTGACCCTGCAGAGGTCTCCCCCAGGAGGCAGAGACAACTATTTCACCAGGAATAGTTTAGTTCAGTTGGAAGGGTTTTACAACAATAAATGTTTCCTATTGTCCAGTCTGAACCTCCCCTGATGCAGCTTTGATCCATTCCCACATGTCCTGTTGCAGGATACCAGGAAGAAGAGATACCTGTACCTCCCTCTCCACATCTCTCCTCTGGAAGCTGCAGAAAGCAATGAGGTCATCCCACAATCTCCTTGTTACCAAACTACACAGCCCATATACTCAGCTGCTCCTCAGAGGACGTGCCTTCCAGCCCTTTCACAAGCTTTGTTGCTCTCCTCTGGACACATTCAAGGACCTCCACATCCTTCTTAAATTGTGGGACCACAAAGTGCTCAAGGCGAGGCCACACCAATGCTGAATACAGCAGGATAATCACCTCTTCTGACCATCTGGTTATATTGTATTGAATGTACCCCAGCATGCAGTTTGCCCACTTGGCTGCTAGTCTCATAAATAAAAGCCAAATGAATATAGTAACCCTATTTCTAATGTAGTACAACACTAAGAGTTGCTGAAGAAAGTGCAAAATTAATACTTTAGTAAGAATAGCACTTATTAAGAAGATTTTTTTTTCTGAAACATTGGCAATGTTAAATTTAAAAAATAAATAGGGATCTGTGATGTCCTTGACCTCACCTGGAGCCTTGTGTTCAGCTCTGGGGCTCCCAACATAAGAGGGACATGGATCTGCTTGAATGAGTCCAGAGGAGAGCCAAAAAGATGATTAGAAAGCTGGAGCACCTCTCCTGTGAAGACAGGCTGAGAGAGTTTGGCTTGTTCAGCCTGAAGAAGAGAAGGCTCCAAGAAAACCTTACAGCTGTCTTCCAATACCTAAAGGGGGCCTACAAGAAAGCTGGAGAAGAGCTTTTTACAAGGGCATGTGATAACAGGACAAGGGGGAGTGGCTTTAAGCTGACATAGGGTAGATTTGGATTAAGTATAAGGAAGAAATTCTTCATTATGAGGGTGGTGAGGCACCCAGAAAAGTCACGGATGTCCCATCCCTGGCAGTGTTGAAGGTCAGGTTCGATGAGGCTTTGAGCAATCTAGTTTAGTGGAAAGTGTCTCTGCCCATGGCAGGGGATTTGAAACTAGGTTATATTTAAGGTCCCTTCCAACTCTAAACTTTCTGTGATTCTATGATTTATATTCTCTTGTATAACTACTGGATTTAAGAGGCACTGAACAGTTGGAAGCATTCCTTATCAAGAGTTGTGAAATCAAGATCTTGAAACCCTTGAAACATGGATGTGCTGTACATTGCATTTTAATTTTTTCAAAGAATAATGTTATTTTAAGCATCCCAATAAAGCACAGCCTACACAAAACCCCTAGACTACTTGTTTTTCTTGCTGTTCTCAAATTCTTCAATCCCTATGCAAAACTTGTGTTTTGCATTGCTGTTGGGTGTTGGTCAATTTTTTTATATTCTATCTCAAACAATTCTATATTGATCCACATTTTAATTAATAATAGTGAGATTTAAGAATACTGAGCATAGTTTGTAAGCTGTATCAGATGCAACATGATCTAGAAATTAAGGAAAGAAGTTTTGATGAACTCTTATCCAAAATCTTATTCCTACAATTCCTCAATTCCTACAATTTGGAACTGCTCCCCCCTTTTTTATAGTATGAAACATTGGGAGATAAGAAAGATCAGAAAACAAATCTGCTCTCCTCATACTTAAGCTTTCAAGATAAAACACTATCCAAAGGCAGAGATTATTTTTTAGCAGCCAAGAAGGAATGTCTCAAGAAGTTTGTGCATACAAGAAGGGTCACAGGCATATAAAGTGATGACATTGCTTTTGCCACAAGAACAAGATAGTAAAAGTGCAGTCAGCTCTCTAGGGAGGCATAAATTCCATCTAACAGTGAAGTCTGAAATGCGAGAGCAAGACAATATACAAAGAAATCAAGTAGCAATTGATTGTCTCTCACTTTTAGTTGCCACAAATGAATCTATCTTAGGCTATTTGTGAAAAATTATTGAAATACAGTCAAATCATGGCTAATTTCAGTGACCCATGCAAAAGCAGCTCCTTGGTCATGGCTCATTTGCTTTGGACAGGTGTCCACCAGCACAGAAACCCATGACTGTGTTAATTAGCTCTCTCTCCAGCAAGCTTGGAAAGTCTTGAAATAAATGCATCAGAAAATGAAAGATGTCCAATCAAAGCGTTCTCACTTTCAACCCTTCAGTGTAGGACTGAGGCTTACTGATTACATGGATGGTGGTAATACAGTTTTTGCTCATGCTCTCTTTCTTCTAGGGTTAATAAATGAAAGTGTTCATAGCCCTGAGGGGCACTTTTGTACCAGCTATAAATTCTGCAGGCTGTGTAGAGATGGCAGTGAATATTACGCCTTTCATTCTCACTGTAAATACAGATCAGGACAATGGAGGCTAATTATCATTTGCCATTATCATTTGCTAGTAGCCCAAAGCCCTGTGTGAAATGAGCAGGTAGGTCTTGGCCTCCCTGAGGGTTGAACAGATGAGTCCATAAAAACCAGATCACAGCCAGTCAGCACTAACTGGCTCCCTTGTTGGCACTTTTAGTAAAGAGACCAACTAATGAGCAGGAATTTATACTGATCTCCCTAAATACAGCTGTCTGCTAAGGCATAGGTATGAACAACAGATATGGAGCATTCAGAAACAACTTGCCCTGCTGCTCTTTGTACTCAGTCTACTCTGATTATAAAAAAATTACTCTCTTTTTTAGGGCTCTCCTCATTAACATGAAAAGATTTATAGCTGAAACTACTCAATAACAAGACTGGAGGACAGGTATGTGCCTCCCATGATTGCAGCCGGTTTGCTGCATGTCAATGCTTTCATAGTGAAATATCAGTGTTTGTTTATGGAACGTCCCACTCAGTGGTAATCTCTGCAGAAAGGAGAGCTATCAGCTAGCATTCAAACAGACTGATTATTTTTCTGCCTCCTGAGTTTAGTAGGTTTGGGAGTGGTGATGCTGCTGGTATGCAGAAATAAAGGTGGAAAAGCTTGTTTCAAGTTGCACCTTAATGCAGCTGGGGATATAAAGAAATAATACTACATTTTTTAAGTATGCATACTGTCTCTATCCATTTACCTCAAAGTTCTATAATACATCTTTCATCACTGTATGAATGTCTGTTTACATTATTCTAAATTCACAAACTTAAAAGCAACATTACCTTGGGAAAACATGCAATACAAATCACAGTATTCCCTCTCAAAGCTCACTGCACAGAAAAGAGAGACATCTCTTGATGAATGCCTCACATTACTTCATTTAAAGTTAATGAGATTCGGTCTGCATATTTGACAGAAGGCTACAGAGCAACAGATGACTTCAACAAATGCTATTGGCATATGAAACCTTGCATATTACATGTCTAACAAAGTGCGCACAGCCAGCTGGAATTAAAGATGGCTGCCATACAATGTAAGTTAGGCAGTTTTAATACTGATTGGCAGTATCTTCAATCAAACTAAGTGATACAGTAGAAAAAAGCAGATAAGGTTTTGGTACCCAAGTGTCCTCCTTGGGTTGTTTGCTGTGTGTACGGTCTTCACCACTGTGTCTGTAAAATAGCAATAACTATGTACTAAACTGCTTTGATGGGGTTTCACCAGCTTTTGCATTCATCTCCCCCTAAAATACACCAACTCAAGACATGACAAAAGAAAACCAAGCACTCAGTGTTTTATCTTTCCCCCCCCAAAGCGAGATATAAATTAACAGGGATGGGTTATGCTAGTAAGGCAGAAAAACAGTTTAAGGATCACATGTTCAAAAGTTATTTTTAAAGCAGGTCTTAAGCAAGACTTAAGTAGCTGCTTTGCACAAAAATGAGTTTTCTCTGTGAGAAGGAGCTTGTGAAGCCTGTATACTGTATACTTGTTCCAGCTGTTCCTCATTTGTGAAGAAAGAACTTTCATCTTCAAGGCATTCAATTCAACATCCTTCTGCCAATTTCAAACTCACCACCACCAGAAGATCTATTTTATTTATTAAAAAGAGAGGTCTATTCCCTATAGATGTGGGAACAATGTGGAGGAGCTGAAAGGTAGTGCATCCTCCAGCATCACCTTGAAGATAAAGAATAAGGTGTATATTATGGAACTTCTCACACTGGAAGAAGCACCCACTTGCATGTTATAGTGGATCATGCATCAAAGCAGCTGACAATGCCTGTGAAAGCTACAGGGATTACCCTTAGCACTTGAAAGCAATATGACTAGGCTGACTACAAAGAGGATAAAAAGCACTGACAGAGCTGAGGTAAGATCTGAGTCTAAACATAGAATGTTTGAGCCTACAGACTTCATTGAAACAAGCTTCTCCCTCAGTAAGGTACAAAAGGCAGCCAAAAATAAGCACCTTACTGCATGGAGAGCCAGCGTATACATTTTAATGAAATTCATTTCATTCTGTAATTGGGTCACATCAGTAAAAATGTATGCAAATTTATGGGCTTACAATGAGTTTAGCAGTTACGAATGCCTAATAAATTATTCGTGAAAAACAGTGGTTTTGCATTCTCACCCCAAACCCCCGTCCAACCCTACAAATGCCCTTCTGAGGTCTGGTATCACATATGCAGAGCACAAATGCACAGAAAGCAGGATGTAGTTCAAGATTTGTTTTTCTTTGAGGAATCTGCACTGATTGGAGGAGGTGAGCATAAAAACTCTTAATTTAAAAGGTAACAAAATAAGTACTTGAGAAATTAGTGCTTTGGTGGGTTGACGGCATTCAGTACAAAACTCCACTGTAAAGCTACGGATGATGCTGTGGGTTTTGCTTCCGGCAACACCACACTGTAAAAAGATGCCCCAGTCCCAGTCGCCATTTCATAAAGAGGAAGAAATCATCTAAAGGCCTTTCAAAAGCATTTTTTTTAACAACCAGAAAAGAAGCCATTTTCTAGAAAGAATTTGGAATGTAGGTCTCAATGAAGCAGAGAGTGTTGTCCAAGGTGACTGAATTACTCACAAAGAGGTTGTGTGTTAATTTAACAGGATTAAAAGCACTTAATGTGGAAGTCTCCTGCTCTGACATGCTTGTAAATAGAAGCTGAACTTCATGTTTGGATTTATTCCACCAGAGACCACTATTTCTTGGAAGGTTCCAGTGTTTTCATTAGTACATTCTTTTCCTATCAATCTAACCATTTCTAACAAGTGCACAAACCCAGGATCAAGCAGCTGAGTAAGGATAACACTCCCTGCTGATGAGGCTGCTATACTCTGTATAATAGTGACCTTAGTCAGTCTCTTCTCCACATACCTTGCCAGGGAAGGTAGGTGCCCTTTACTCACATGACCTATTCTCATTCTCAGACAAATAACTGCATTTACCCTAGAGGGTCAGGCACTGAATGAGGACCAAGATCTGGATTTACCCTGGACTACACCAACTGGCTTTGTAGATGTCAACTCATTTCACTGACACTTGGTCCATGCTTGTACAGACACAGTGACAATGCTGACTTCCTTCCTAAACCTGCTCCAAAAATACTCATGAAATGCATGCTAAGGCATAAATATTACCATGCTTTAAGAGAACAACTCACATGCAGAGTCAAGCTAAAAGTTTGAGCAGTATGTTCAGTAAAAGTACTATTAACTATGGTATAAATGCTCCACGTTTGGATATTGTGCTACTTTCGACACTGTCAGTTAATATTAGACAACTTAAGCTATAGTGTGATGAATAACAGGAAGTTTTCAGAATCATTTTTATATATTGATGGATATATATAGCTTTATTCATTTAACAGCAAAATTAGCTGTAACACATGATGTGCATGCACATGCATACACAATCATTTCTATGCCTCCATTTCTACTCCAGTGAGTTTTCCTGAGAGTTTTAAGGATGTTCTGATGTGGAGAGGGTATAGAAGGGGGGAAGAATTCTATTTGCAGAATTAGAAGTATCCTTCCAATATATTATTTGTAATATAACCAGAAGTGAACTTTTACTAATTATAATGCGTTTGTTCATGACATAGATGGAAATTTTGTGAATAGTAATAATAGTACATGGTAAAAATACATAACAATTGTCAACAGCTTTCTCTTGAAATGTATGTCTGTGTCTATATAGTTTTGGTAACCTTTATCCTGTGACCTTCCAACCATGATCCACGACGGTGGTCTCAGGAAGGACTCTGCAATCAATCTCAGTGTATTTAAATGTTACAAAGAAGGAGTCAAAGCCCCATTTTTATGAGTTAGCCTAGCTAACTCTCCTTGATGTCAAAATCCACCTTCTAGCTCTGGGTCAGGCATTCAAGATGAACCTATGCAAATAAGAAACAAAACAATTCAAATGCATATTGATAAAACCAGGATGTTAAAGAAGGGAAGCTTAAAGAATGATAGTGTTTAATGTCTTTTTAGGGGATAGTCAAGATCTAAGATGAAGAAACAGGAAGAATGGGCTTAAGAAAAAGTTTTACATATATACAGTGTGGAAACAATCCGTGTAGTCTACAATTCTGACAGTTCTATAAAGTTGTGAGTTACATCGACAGAGAAGTTTATATATATCTACGTGTGTGTGTATATATATATATAAAAATGTACTTATTTAGCCTAATGTGAACAACTTCAACAGGAAAGTATAAGCAAGTCTCATTTGAGAACACTTAAAATTTTACCATCAGTGTATTTAGGAGAAAACTAGACCTAGCGTCTGTTCTCTTCTTTAGAGCACATAAGGAAGAATGGATTGAATTTGGGTGTCCCATAGCTGAGACAACTTCCCTAAACATGGTTCTGTTAGTTGTGCTGTTAGTTATGCTGTTGGGTATAGCATGAGTAGGGACCCAGCCATCAGGGCAAATACGAGTCCATGGGATGAGGTCTGTGAAAACCTGTTGGCTCAGATCCTAAGATAAAAAAAGGCACGCTCTCTTATCATCCAAGCTGTGACACTGTCTCCATTATGGAGTGCAAACTTGCACCAACATATTTATTTCATTTATTTTGAAACTTCATCAACTCATGCCAGGAACAGATTGAGTCCACTAATTTGCAGGTAGTAGTCAATTAACTTCAGAAAGTGATAAAGGCTGGTAAAAAAAGCCAGAATTACAGTTCAGAGGTAACAATGCAAGTTCATTATGCACCTTCCCACAGGGAAAGGACAGAAAATTCAAAGGCTTACAGTGTATTTCAAATTAACACAAATTTGGTAGCCCATGCAGAGGCTACACTGTTAGGCACGGTTTGAACTAATCAAGTAATTTAACTTGCTGTCTTCATTGAGCTTTTTTATTTCTTTTTTTCTGTATTCATACATTTGCCCATCCAACTTCCCAACATGACCAGGCTGAGAAACACGAAAGTTTAACATGAGAAGCTGAGTCTCAACTACCTGCTTTGTAAAGAAAAAATGTCCTGGGGATTCCCTAGGAAACTTCCAATGCTGACTCAAGAGAAATTAAGTCCCCTAATATTGCCATAAAACACATTTCAAGAGCCACTTACACTGGAACTGGGTAAAACAAAATTATCTCAATCGGTTTCACTTCAGGGGACTCAGGTTAAGAAAATAATACACTAGAGACCTGAAAAGTGCATGGACAGCTAGATTCTTGGAGCACCAAGAAATATGGGACTTCAGAGCAGCCAGTTCTCTCCAGCTGCAGACATTCTCAAAGCAAGATTAGTCCTGCTGCTGCATCTACAACACGTTTGCAGAAGTGGATGGCAGGTGACTGGTGGCATCATTCTGTACTGCTAATGTGAAATGAGTTCTGTGATGCATTACTCTGCATTTATTGCTCAGTCTGCACAATATGAACTTCACTATATCACAATAACATTTTGTTATCCCAACCTTTCCATATAAATAATTTACACATCTTATTTACTTTGCTATGAACTGTATGATTGTAATACATATTTTCCACCGTTCCAGCAGAGTGACATCCAAGTACGGCCTTGGGGTTGTGCTCTCTGCTCTAGCCCTGACTTGCTGTGTCACTGGGGACTAGTCATTTAGCCTGTCTGTGCCTGTGTTTAATGTAAATGTAAAATGAACTGCTATTATAAACTCTCCATCCCAGGTGTGTTGTAAGACTTAATTAATTAGTGTCTGTGAAGCACTTTAAGCTCCTCATGTGAAAGGCAGTATATACTGAGGTACTATGATTGCTTATTGTGTTTATTAATGCTTCACAGAACCACAAACCCATTTTTTAAAAATGTTTCTCATATACTCTAGAATCTTATTAGGGAGAATTATCATAGGCAAATCTACAAATGCAATGCTAATTCACACTTTTCAGATCTCTGTCTCAGCTCTGGAAGACCTCCTTCTACTCCTGGGCTTCTCATGTGGCTCGCCCGAATCCCATGTGCACCTGAAAACCCCTAGTACTTGAGTCTAAATGTAATCAAGGGGCTGTATATGGACAAATCTCAAGGCATTCTCATGGGAAACTATCTAGATCACCTAGAAAGGTGCTAACCCACAGGGCTTTTACTATGTAAGGGCATTTGCTTTGAATTCACAGACTTGAATGTCAGGTTATGAAGATGGACTGCTGCAACATGTACAACTCCAATACTCCAAAGCATTTAAAAACAAAAAGTTACTGCTAGAGAAAACAATCTTCCCTGGAGTTCTTTGTTTCACTAATGCAATAGCATTCACTAGTCTCAAAAAAACATTTTTCACCAACGGGCAGTCAAGTACTACGATAGATTGCCCAGAAACGTTCTTCAGTGTCTGTCCACATCAGTTTTCCAAAGCAGACTGGAAAAAACCCTGAGTAATCTGGTATGACTTTTTGCTCAAGCTTCATGCTTAGGCATTCCCTTATCTGCCTCACTGGGGACTGGAACCTCCCCAGTATACCTATTTGTTTAGTCACTGTAGTTAACATTACTCTCTAGCTCCAAACTGGCAGAGATGTTCTGAACTACTCAGCAGAGGATGATTTCACATCCTTAGAGAAAAACTCCATGGTACATTTTTATAAATGACTACACAAAATCTACAAGAATTTATAAGAGGTGTATAGGCTTCCTCAAATCATCTCAGCCTTATCATAATGTCTTCAGGTAGCAGAAACACAAAACTTGCATTACTGAGCTTCCTGCTCCTTAATCTGTTCTATGGATCATATAATTTTACTCAGCGCAGTAAATAAACTTAGAAGAACAAAGAATATTAAAGTACATAAAATTAGGTCATAAAGTATGGAGCACCACAATGGCAGGTTGCAGTTCTATGGACTGAAGAATCAGCGATTTAAACATGTAATAATTGTTATGCAGTATATATTGATTTAAAAAAAAACATTTCACACAGACCTACTGTCTGCAGTCATTAAATATCCACCAGACACCTACAGATAAATTCTAGAGCTACAGAAAACTTTAAGGAGTTTATAAATTTTAACAAAAAATATAATACATACAATACCACATTTTAAGAAAAGACAACAGCACCCAAGAAGAAAAAACTAAGTTGAAATTTTAGTCATTGCTATTAAAATAAAAAGTTTCATCTCACAAATATGGGGTCATAGAGCGTCTCAATGACTTCATTCTTTTGTTTCAGAGTAAATGAGAATTCATATGTGAGCATGTGTTCATTCCAGAGTAATCAGGTCAGGGCAGATTTGTAAAAAATGAAAAGCCACTTGGAACTGCCCATCTCCACTGTGGGCTTTTCACCTAAAATTGATATGACTTTGCTCCAACAAGTTAATGAGTATTTTGGCTATTATCTTCAGCAGTAACTTATTCTTTTCTATGATATATGAGTAGATTAAAAGCTCCCCAAAATTATCTATAATTCTTAGTATGAAAAATACTTTCAAAATTGTTTAGCCAATTTTAATGGGGATATTTCTCTTTGTTTTCTTCAAAACCTCAAATAAGATGAACATTTGCTTCAACTGCAAAAATAAAGTTAGCTCAAAAATCAAGATGAGCATCTACATTAACAGAAAAGTTGATGTGAAAGTGGATAGTATGAATCAGCTAATTCTGAGATATTCAAACCAAAGTTGCCAGCACTGATGCCAGATACGATCTGTAGTGTTTGTGTTAATACCATCTGATGAAGACTGGTGTTTTAAAAAACAGGTTTTGCTATTTTTATGGCTAAGCTACCACTGTGATTGTCTAAGAGAAACAAAGCTAAGGGCACATGAACCTCAGAGCTAACCAGTGCACACAGCATAACAAATGATTCAAAGAATTATTACAAAATTATTCCACTAAGAGGTTTAGGTGACATCTTTAACCATACAGAGCTCTACCTCCACACAGTTTATAAATATTTATAACAACCCAAGTAGGAAATTAATGCTATGCAAATCTCTGCAGAATATTTATTTTACTAGAAATTATTATATTGGAATAAGTAATTCTAGTTCTGTAATGTGAATATATGAAAATGAAAGCATTAGTTATTCACACAAATAAAATGAGAAAAATAATACAGAGTGTATACCACAGTTCCAATACAATATAACCTGATCCCCTTCTTCACATGCAAAATAGCCACACAAAGGTCAAATCTTTTCAAGTTGTGAAAATTTTCTCAACAATGCAGGACCTGGATGTAGGGTTTCATCAGTCCAAATCTGTTACTTTTGTGCGTAGTAATGTACAAGACCAAACCACCACCATTCCTCCTGGTCCTTACCTTATCCTGCTAATTAGAGGTTTATTTGAAAAGCCTGACCCCAAATGTAACATTTTAGAAGAAACCAAAGTTTGCGATATTACAAAAGCTTGTGGTTTTACCACAGACTACAGTAGCATCTCTCTCTAAGCTGAAACATCTGGAAAGCATGTAATTGCATGAGAATTTTCAAGTTTAATATGGAAAAAAACTCATAAAAGGGTAGATGTCTATTCTTGATAAGAAAGAGAGAAAAAATAAATACCCCTTATGCACCTGAAAGCAAGAAAAACATACATAAATGTAGTTTCCTTTTCCCTTGAACACCAGAAATCCAAGAATGATCCTTAGTCCTAGCACCAATTTTGAATAGTTTATATCTCTGTCTACCACAGTGAGTCAAGCAACTTGGACAATTGCATTACACCCCATGGTAGCTTCATTAGGCAACACTGCAAATCATTAGTCAGTATGCAGAAAGGGGCTCCCAACAGAGGATTTTATCAGTATGTTGATTGCCTTCTCATGGCCCCATAAGGGTTAGAAGCAATGCTCTGGAAAAATATTTTCTCCTATACTTATTGTTTCTATTGCTAGGTAGAACAGAACAGAATTACCAATGCTGCCCTAAAAATTGTGCCTTTTACTAAACTGTCTGTGGCTCAAGTCCCTGCAATATCAGCTGTGTTTTAAAGAACTGACTCCTATAACAAGCTGTGCAGTAAGTCTGCATGCAACACCAAATTTCTTGCTGGCTCTGTATTCCCATCCAGTCATGTGGAAGGGGAAGAGCACTGAATCAGTGATTCAGGAATACCATGTCTGAAGTTGACTACCTCCTATGCAGCCCTCCACCAGTCACAACTGACTTATCACTCACTGCTGTCATATCCATACGTTATTTCCAACACATTTACCTTTGCTCCATTGGAACATCATTTCACAGGGCATAGTGACACTCAGGATGTCCTAGGAGTGACCCAGGTGGCACATTCAGCATTGAGAGCTGCTATTGTCTTAAATGGATGGTGTCTAACAACCTGTCTGGTTCTTTTCCAGCAGATCCCCCTAGCTGTAAATTATATCAAGTTTTCCAACAGCAAGGACTGAGGTGAGAGGGTATGGCTGTATAAGAATAGACCTGTCCCTCCCTTCTGAATCTGCAAATGCTGGCCAACACTGCTTACCAAGCGCAGTGCTTCATCACAGTACAGCTGCCACCCATCTGCTCTAAACATCGCATAACAGTATTGGCATTAAGCAGTATTAACATGAAGCTTTCTCAGCACTCAGCAAAAAGTTTTCAATAATTTTTTAATACTAGATCGCTAAATGTTTTCCAGTAGAGAGACCTATACCTCCTGAAATGATTACTAGTAACAGCATGTTTCCTTTTCTAGAACTGGTTTTGTCATCCAACTTGCTTAAACTGACTTCAGTACCCTCTGTTTTTCCTCTTGTCACTGAATCATCCTGCAGGTAGTGGTGGTAAAACATTTATGTAAGCAGGTTGCAAAACAGAGCAGGAATCTAGTCCAGCTGATCCAGTTGGAAATCATCATTTTAGTGTTATTAGTGCTACTCTTTCTCAAGTGAACCAGTTTTCCCAGCCCAGTTCAGAGAATGGCTGCACCAACATATATAGAAAGCTATCACAGGGCCGGGAAAGCACAGCGGAGTAACAACTACTCAAGGCAAAACTGTAGTTAAAAAGCAGATCATTAGACTGCCTTCTTGCTTGAAAGGTTGCAGTCTGAAAACCATATGATACATATGAATACAATGCCTTCTAATGTAGCATGGTCAAAATCTCCCAGAAAAACAACATCTAGTTGCACTTGCTGACATTTATGCTGTATGCACCATTAAAGTGGAGCTTAAGACAACAGAGAAAATATGCATGATTTAAATACTTGTTATTCACTATGTGCTCCCTGTTTAGAGAAAAGAAAAAAAAAGATGGGGTGGGGAGAGAGAAGGAACAATCTTTCTAACTTTTGTCCTGATTTGTTTGTAGGGGATTAAAGTTATTTTACCCTTTGCACATGGCTAGGAATTTCAGCTCAGGGAGCTGTACGTCTTGCACTGCACTAAGACGTTAATGTGTTCTTAGCAATTTAAGACCAGTATTGTGGGCCCTCAGTAAATACAGAGAATTAAAGTCCTCTTGGCTGTGTGACTGCATGCTGAGTAAGTCTCCAATTAGTTGAGCTGTTAATTTTTTTGTTTTCTATATCTTGCCTCTATTAAACTGCTTTGTTCAATCATGCTGAACGGTCGCCTGCTGCCTCTGCTCTAAAGCAACATGCCTGCCTTGGACAGTGATTTCTTTGCCACACTTTGTTCACAGCATTTCTAACAGTGGGGCACATTTCGCTTCATGGAATTTTTACTTGCTTCTAGAAATACATCTGAACTTGTTGGATGAACAGTTTCCAGCTCTCGTTTGGGTTTCCTCCAGCCTCTTGTGCTACTCCCAGATGAAAAAGACCTTACTGGAAAAAACATATAAAATTGAATAGAAATTAAACTCTCCCTTTGACCTAACCTGTTAACCTGTAGTGTTATCTGTTGTAGACATTCTCTTTCCAATAGACTTTAGATCAGGCCATGAAAAGAGATACATCTCTATATGAGTACATTTAAGACAGTTCCTCCTTTGGGGCCAGAAATATTTCAGTGTAAATAAACAGTTACATGAAATTTAAAAAAGTCTAGTAGGATGATATTATCCAGGGCAAAACACCTGCAAAATATCCAAGTAAAGCGCACATATCTGCTTGTCTTCTTAAATCTTACAGAGCTCCTTACATCATCAAAGACTTTGGCAAAATGGTACTGTGACCAGACAGAAAAATAAAACACGGCAATTTTCACCTCAGTTCTTGGAACTCAACCACTCACAGATAGGTATGTATTAAGAAGAACATGAATCACAAAAAGTATACTGCTATAGAAGTGACCAGCCTCCACTAACTGTTGGTATTATTCATCAGTCATCAACATTGACAAAATTCACTGTATTCCACTGGAAAATACTGACCAACAATAAGCAAAGTTCAAGCAATATAACTGGCATTATTTTAATCACTGAAGGAGCTCAAGTTTGATATAACGTTTGCTTTATAAAGGAGACATAACTGAGTCTCATTATCTCACAAAAACAGTCTGGTATTTAAATCTTTTACTTGTCAGACTAAGGCTTTTCTGAGTATTAAAAACACATGCATAGGCCTATCCCTATTTGCTAAGCGTGTATTGCCCACAGATTTCCAGGTATTACACATGAACTTCAGCTCATAGATAAATGTCTGTTTGACTCTCACCTAGAAATTCAGTCCTTACACAAACTGGGGCCTCGCTTCTGCTGACCTCCACATTCTTCACTTTCTTGCCTCAGCTTTTTATGTGATTCATTACTACAAACGCACTAGTACCCTATCATAAAAACTGTGTATGATATATGATTAGACCTTTTTAAAGGAGTTCATGCTGTAATGTTGTGATGAACTTTACCAAAGTCTAGCTCAGATATAACTGGTCCATGAATGAAGTTGCTGCTATTCTCCCATCCCATGTGTGCCCTTGGCAAGGCTACAACTTGCTAGAACTTCCACTTGCATATCTTTCATTACCCAACGCCATAACTGCCATGTCATTCCTCTCCCTTACATATCCCCACACAGCTTTGAAAAATTCCTTTTCCTACCTGACTTGTCCACTTGTCCAATCCTCAGATTTGCTCAATAATGCATGTGGAAGTGCAGGGTCTTCTGATAATGGTTTACTGCATTTAATTCCAGGGGAATGTCAGCTTTCATCAAGCGATGCACAAATGCATACTAATCAAATTCCGTGTCTATAGCATGTCTATAGACCTGAATGTACCTACTTCATGAATATACAGGCAGCTCTGTTTCTTTGAGTAAGACATAAACATATGTCAGATAGGAAGTACTGTTATGTGTATATATTTCCTTCCCTCTCATTCTTTTTGCATAAAGCAGATGAGATTCAGTGTTTGCCAGAACAGACATATTTTTTTCCAGGGTACAACAGTAGCCTTGTGCTGGATGCTAAAAGCTTTGCCTGCCATCCATATAATGCAATTGCAGTTTGAGTGTTCCTGGTTCCTGTATTTCTGTGTTGCATTTCACAAGCACAATGCTGAAATCACAGGCAGGGTGATAAATGTTAACAATTTATTCAGTGTTTGAAGATACTGAGAATAAGATTTCTTCCTTGGTCTGCTTCCACTCAGATGTTTAAGATCAGAAAGGACTATCAGATCCCCTTGTCTGACCTCGTGTGTAATACATGCCGTTAAATTTCATCACCTGTGTATTGAGCTTGGCATTTTTTTTCTTCTTTTCGGTAAAATGTATCTTCTAAAAATATGCTTTTCATTGCTGTGCCTTCATTTGGAGGCTTCAAGAAATAAGGACTCCACGTCCCTTAAAAGTTATTCCAGTAGCTGATCAATCTCACTGTTAGAAATAAGGCACCAATTCTTAATCTGAATTTGTCTGGATGAAACGTTCAGCTATTAGCTTTCTTCATGTCTTTCCCTGCTAGATTAAAGAGGCTTTTATTATTTAGTAGTTTTGACTTTTGAAAATACTGATGTCTTGTATTCAAGTCTCTGTTCAGTCTGTTTTCAGGTAGGCTAAACAGACCTAGCTATTCAAGCTCTTTCTGCAATGAATTTGTCAGCCTTTGAACCTTATTGTAAAGATTTCTCTTTTACAGTGTCTAAACTAGGCAATTAATCCTTTAAAAATAGTTGTCTTGTAACATGCCAGTGTTATAAGACAGTATGTGTCCTCCTACCTTGGTTACACATGTATTCTGAGTTAAAGTCTTATTTATGTGCACAATTATGTGCACTCTGTACAGACATGAAGGAGCAGAGCTTGCAGTTTTAGGAGTAATTCTTTAGTTGTAAACACTGATAACGCATTCATATTATGTCATGCATTCGTTACATAAATCAAAGCTGACTGTAGACAGAAAGTGACGGTCAAAAGAATTAAGTATCTTTTTCAAGTTACGAGTCAAAGCTAGGGAGAAATAGTGTTAGGACACCATAGCTTCCAGTACTGTAAGCTACCTACCTTTCCCAAACCCCACCTGCTCTTTCAATAAATACTTTAAATGACTTAGTGACACACAAGATCATGGTATCTAAAGTATCCTTCTAGCACTTAACATTCACAAACCTGGCACAAAAGGGGGTAAAATACTGTAAAAATCTGCAAATGCTCTGTAATCATCTCCTAGTATCCAGTGTCCTAAAGAGAGAATTTCCTAAAAGCATTATTCTTCTTACACTGTTCAGTCCTTACCATCTTCAACCGAGATTACCAAAGTGGGCAATATTTAATGCCATTCCTTATAGCAAACAATACATTGCTAACATCACTGCTATGAACTAAAATTCACTTCCACTATTCATGAGCTGACCATGTAAGAAAATACATTCAACTAATAATTTTGATAGAAATGCTCCTTGTTGGATGCATATTTTTTTCTACTGGAAAAGAAAGTCCTGAATTAAAAGAGAATATATATTTTATTTCTTTATTTTGTTGGTTGAAGCCAAACTCCATGGTTAAAAACAGAGCTCAAAATGAAATCCTTATACAGACTTAAGCCAATAAAGTGGTTTAGATTTGATCTGACCCAGACCAAAGAAATTTCATAATGGATAACTAACAAAAGCATTCTGACAGCAAACCTGACCTCAGGTCTCATCTGTGTTTGCCACATTTTGCTAAGCAGGCTGGGAAACATTTTTGCTTATTTGCCATTTTCTTTAATCAAGGGCCTTCATCCTTGACTGAGAGTGTTCAGATGGACTCTAATGTTATATTGGAGATCATACAAGGTACATTTTGGCTTGTGGGGTTCACGTAATGTCCTTTGGTATTGTCCTTTGGCAAATTCAGAGCCCAAAGAGTGACTATATGGTAAAATCCACCTTTCCTCTGCTGCATTCAGACAGTTGAATAGCTGGGTTTTTTTCCACAGCAATCACAGTATTTTTTTCTTTCCTTTTTCAAAGTTTGTACTATGTAAGCATGTCTAGTTCCACTGGCTTTGCACTATACAGTGCTACTATCATCAAAGAGAAGAGTTGTAAAATAAGTCTTCATCTCACTAGGTGAATTTATTGCTATTATAAAAATAAAGGACCCCAAGGTTCACTGCATCCACTGTACTGAACACTCAGAGTGCAAGCTTGGGGAATTTACTGTAGTATACCACTATGTCATTGTACCTACCTGAAAACTTGGCTCAGCTGACATCTGGAAGCATTAATAAAGAAAATGCAACCTAAGGGGAAACAACCAAGGATGTTTGATTTGTTGAAAGAAAAATGTACATTATTATGGAGTCAGAAAGCAAGTTATAAGCCAGAGTTTGTACTTCACACAGTGAAGATGTTAGCTGGGCTTTATTAATGTTTTCATAAATTATTTGCTGAAACAGAGCTCCTTACACAAACTGCATACTTATTTATCTGGTTTGAGAGGTTTTTTGCTATGAGAAGCACTGACATTTGAGCAGGAATTTTCAGATGGTTCCACAGCTTGTTTTTTAAAGGTTATCCTGAAAGTTCCAGGAAAAACTGTTTTCTCCTGTGAGCCCATGAGAGGCAGAGACAGGACTCTCAGATTATAAGCACCAAGAGAACGAGCTGGAGGACATAATACATCAGATAAGGAGGCAGTAGGTGGTAAAGACCTTTAGCATTTCCAGCAGTCTTTGTCTGAGATGTTAAAAGACTGAAGAGGTTCCCTTAGGAAAACGGGTTTGCAAGAAACACCGTGCTTGTTGCTCTGTGGATAATGTAGGTAATAAGAGAGCCCATCAGAAGACAAGACACAACTACACGATTTGCTGTACAATCCCAGATACAATCGCAGCCATAAAGAGACCACAGCCTAAAAAAATGGGAAGGAATTTCAGGAAGTAAACAGGGTAAACTGAGCCTCACATAATTTTACAAGAGATTAGTGGTAGAGCTCACAAAAAAAAAAAAAGGAAAAGGAGGTCATTCTGGTA
>JANHGB010056424.1:0-17078 GCA_026283785.1 Coracopsis vasa
CATTCTTTATTTAACAAGAGGTACTCCCCCTTTCCTTAGCTTCTTACTTCACTTGTGTCTTGCAAGACTGAATGCCACAAATTGCTTCTCCAAAAGAGGAGGAGTAGAAAGGAAAGTGTAAATAAAGGAATACGTAAGCTCAACACTGAAATGTAAATATTGATCAGTGTGTACTCGCTGGAATGGTCAAGATTTTAGAGCTCCTCAGAGATGAAAATATCAGCCTTTTTTTATTCACCTTGAGAATCAAATATCATGACAAGCCAAGCTTAGAATGACTTTTCTAAACACTTTGGAAGAAGGTTCCTTACAGTGGGAACACACTAAGTTAAGGATAAGCATAGAAATCCACCTGTTCTATCAGTGCAGAGCAAATACACTGAAAATATTATTGTATACTCAGATAAGGTCACTGAAATGTTGCTAGTTTGACATGTTACTTATTTCCATCTCTGAAAGAAATCACTGGGAAGTGATGGGTTAAAATAATGTCACTTTATCACCAAGGGAAGAAAACGCAAGACAAAGCTTATATAGAGAAAGCAAGAAAATTCTACTGAACCAGAAAGAGGATTGGAATTACAAACCTGGGGAAAGCATGGCATCAAATCAAATACAGATGTAAGAAAAAGTAGGGGGTGACATTAAACAAGGCAGGATGAGGGTGATTTCTGACAAATCTATATCTGCAGTTCCTTCTATTTGAAAATAAAACCTCTGGCTTTCTGGAATTATATCTACTACATGAAAGATACATAGAAGGGATGCATTAAAGTGAATTTGGAAGAGGAAGAGGCAGGATGTGGAAGTAAAGCTTCGACTGCTTTACACTGGTCTGAAGCCTGTGGAGTTCGCAAAGCTGAGTGTGGTCAATGATATTGAAGGAAATACAGCCAATATTTGGGGACTAAACATCAGTGTTTGACTGTGTTGATGTGTGGAAAGGAGTAAAGTTTCAAATTTGCCTCTTATCCTTTTGTATCTGGGTATTGGCACATGTATGTTGCTTGTTTCTGCTGCTATTGCTAGTGCACTTTGTGAACTACAGGAACCTGATGGACTGGCCACAGTGCAAGCGAGCAGGTGGAAAGGTACTTTGGTGTTATGTGTGTCATTCACACTTCTTGAGCTGAGTATTAGCAGATAAATAAACCAAGATTCTGATAGCTATCCACAGCAGTGTGTATGACATCTGACATCTCTTTGTATCCTTTGCTTGTGCAGGGACAGCTTGAGTTGTGGCTTAAGGTGCTTTCCACATCCACACACCCCTTCTTCCATAAACCTCTTGGCTCTTGACACCTAGCTGCAGGCTGCATTGATTTTCCTTCACTGGTATAAAGATCTTAGCATGGATATTACTCACTGGTCAGGTCTTTACAGCTAATAAAAACCTCAGATTATAAAAACACAAGAAATGTTGGAACCGTGGAGAAATGACACCCTGCTGAGGGTGCCTTCCCCATTGCACAGGATTTGAACTGTGGCTCAGGAGGGGGATTCAAATAATATGTAAAAAGAGTGGTTTTAACCAGACAATTTTATCTTCTCTCCTCTCTCCTTCTTTCTTTCCATGAAGCAAAAAACACTGTTAGTGCCTGGCCTAGGGGGGGCAGACTTGCTGAGACTTCAGTGAAGGGTTTGGTTTGGTTGGTTGTCTGAAATGATGTGGCCCATCTTCCAGAGCTGCTGATAGGAAAGTGCAGCTCAGTGCCAGGAACAAGAGACTGATCAAATCAGTGCTTTTTAGATAAAGTGGGAGGAAAGACTTGTGAGGAGTGTTCAATTAGCATTTCTTACTGCTAGAAGCCTTGTGTTTGCAGGCAACGAAGCGGATGTGAAGTGTTCCTTATGCAAATACTACTCTCCTGCTTTTCCTGCTCTCCTCTACAGTTTGAGCTGAAGGAGGA
This sequence comes from Coracopsis vasa, assembly GCA_026283785.1. Taxonomy (NCBI): domain Eukaryota; kingdom Metazoa; phylum Chordata; class Aves; order Psittaciformes; family Psittacidae; genus Coracopsis; species Coracopsis vasa. Next base: position 1,911 of record JANHGB010056424.1, read on the forward strand.
AAGATTCTTCAAGTTTGGCTGCTTCAAGGAAGATTGATTAAAATCAGCTGCAGTTTGACTTAATTGGCTCCATATGCTTGGAAAGGGAGCAAGACTAGTTAGAAGTCCTTGTGATTAGTTCACAGCTGGTTGATGATAAAATGGAACTCCAGTAGAGTTCAGATGAGTGGATCTGTGCAGATAAAAGGCAGGGAGATGTGGTTGGTCTTGAAAATCACCTCTAGTCCCCATAGCCAAGCTAGCAGCCTGATCCCTTTGAGTGTGTGCATGGGTATTTATGAGGCTAAATGGATGGAGTCCTTATTTTCTTGCTTGTTTCTGAGTAAAAAGAATGACCTGTGGATGCTGGCAGTCAAGGAAAACTGAACAGGGACTCAGAAAGCTGGGAGGGGATCTCAGGGACTAGTGAAACACAACTAGGGTACTTTGGCAGTGTGAAAATGTGGCACAGACTCTGAACTGAACAACTGTGATGCCCCTGCAGTAGTAACTAGTTGTGTTTAGCCTTTCTGATGGTCAGGAATAACACAGCAGCACTCATAAAAATGCAATATTATTCATAGAAATTGAAATAATTGAACTTTGTCCATTATCTCGAAGAGCTTGGAAGGAGTTTGCTACCTACAGAGTATGGGGACGGTCATCAGGAAACTCCCCAGCCAGAAGCTGGTATTCATGCTAAATTTTGCTGTCGTAGTAGAAGGGACTGAATTCCCTATTACACCGAATTCCCTATTAGTGTCCACGAGGGAACTGGCTAAGAAAAACACACTCCACAAAGTGTTCAGGGGTATTTTTTCATGCTGGCACAACTTTATTAATGTGTTTTGAGGTATTCATTAATGCATGTGTAGTAGTTCCTTTCTAAATGTCTAACTTCACTATTGTTATCGACCATTTTACATCTTAAGATATTAATCTGGTTAATTAAACCTTTGTTTCTTCCAGGGTTTAAATTGATTATATTTGCACAAATTAAAGCATAAACCACTTGTCCACTTCAGTGGTAGTTGTGTTGAGCTGTAATGATTTGAAGATAAGAAATAAGCGTGTTCTGCAAGCAGAAATTGCTTTATTTCTCAGTAAGAGGAGCTGACATCATTGGTAAAATTAGATACAGGTAGAGTGGATGTCTGAAAATTTGGCCTATTTTTCTGCTTCAGGTTGTTTTAATTGGCCTGCCTAAGCTAGCGTGGACTTGTGGTTGGTACCACCAAAGCAGGAGGCTCTGCAGGGAGAGTCGATGGCGGCTGTCTCCTGAATTAAGTTCTCCAGAAGTCAAATGTCCATGGATGAAGAAGGTGCTGGGACATCCAGAGTGCTCTCATGTTTCTTTTCTCCCTTATCTCTGCAACCTGTACGGTTGGGTTAGTCTCTCTCCTATGCTAGTGCTGTTTTGAGGGACTAACAAAACATTTGGGAGCTGTACCCCAGCACAGATTCCTCTCTGTGGTGGACAGCGAATGTTTCTCCTCTTTAAGCATTAATGACTCATTTAATAGTTAGGACTTTGGCAGCCAGGCAGTAGCTAGCTTGGAGTTAAGAGCCCACGGCAAAGTTGAGGTCATTTAACAGTCTAACTGTTCATTATGTGACCAGTGGAGAATGATGAATGAATCATTTACACTGTTATAAAACTTAAAAAGGACATTGTCAACCTTTCAAGGTTCCTTAATTGACCTCTCAGATGTTCAAGAGTCTTCTCCATGCTTTCCCTTTCTCAAACTTCCTGTCCTTTTTCCTTCATCTGTTGAGTGCTGTGGTCCTCATTTGCCCCTGTGGCACAAGTGCTTCTCACAGAGAGTCTCAAGGTGGTCAAGTTCAGCCCTGTTTAAAAAAACAAAAAGAAGCTTCTTTAAATGGGTTAGTGCAAACCACTTGGCATTTCTTCAGTCAAGTATAGCTTCTGGCAAGGGATAGGAACAAATCTGTGTGTGCTCTAGAGGGATTTAATTATGAGATAGAAGAGCTGAGAACATAACAAGAGGAGACCCTGTAAAAAGATGAGCTAAGCAGAGAAGTGCAGGTCCCTTCTAACCCAAACCATTCTATGATTCTATTTTCAGTGCTACCAGCCAGCTGCAAAGGATATATGCTAAAGCACTACCAAAATGAATGTGTGGGAAAAGAACTTCCCCTATAATGTGCCTATAAATTATGCTTAAAGGATATGTTTATTTGGGAGAAAACATCGTGTATCTTGTGCCATGTGAATGAGGTACTGAAGAAACCAGTGTAAAATGGGAAGGGTTGTGGAACCTGCTGTGCTCCAACCCTTGAGGACTGTGTGACGCTGCATCACCTGGGGCTGTGCAAATATTTGTACACATTAATTCTGAATTAATTGCAGTTATTAGAGTTAACAGGACATAGAAACATTCCATGGGAGCAGAGAGGAGAAACATAAACATGTCATCAAGTTGTAGATTTGTCATTAAGTGGTTCAAGGAGAAGCTGTTTCGTGGCCTCAGTGGCCCTGATAAATGTCATGTGCGTAGTGGATGTCGAATAAAACAAGGACATGCACAGTACAGACTTACTAATGTTTGATAACACCAGGGACCAGGAGTGCACAGATTCACATTTGTGCAGGGAAGTTTTACCAACATGCCCTTTAAAAAAATGTTTTTAAAGGAATTTTCACATTGAATATTAAAGACCTGCAGCTCTCTAAATTCCACTGCCAGAGCTAACGCCGTATTGTTTATTTCATGCAGCACCTTTCCTGAAGTTCTGCAGAAACTGATTAACATTTGCATAATACATTTAACACAGAAATCTATAATAAATGCATTAATGTACTTCTACCACTGTCTCTGATAATACCAGCAGTTGTGTGGCATTGCAAAGCTCATTAGATGAGCAGAGGGGGAGGAAAGATGAGCGCTGCATTTCCTCAACAGTTCTGAAACAGGGAAAGGTCAGTGACTGAATGTCAATACCTGAGCAGCAGCGCAAAGAGTGCAGAGTAAGCAGGGACAGAGCTGGGGCAGGAGAAATGTCCTGCTGGAAAGTGTCACTGTACCAGGACAAGTGAAGCACCAACTTTAAGATGTGGCATCAATGCTGGAGTAGAAAAGCTGGTGATGAGCACTAACTGCAGATGAGGATGCTGCTCCCTAAGGAGGACGTTGCTCCTAAAGTGTGTGTATTCTGTAAGGGGAAAATGCCAAGAAATTGCTCAAGTCCTGCTGTGATACAAGAAAGCTGGCTTGAAACAAGCCTGAATTATCTGAACAGGTATTGCAGAATGAACAGTGAGGTTTTAAAAGTCGTGCAAAACTTGGTTGCATGGCAGGGGGGCACTAAACCACTAAATCTGGGGGTGTTCTATGTGTGTGCACTGCTTTCATCGATGGAAAGTGTGGTGTGGCAGTGACATCACTGGTAGGGCTCTTGTCTGGTAAAAAGAACAGGAAAATCAGTAATTTCAGCTACAATTACACATTCAGATGCAGTTGTGTTTATAACTTCCAGTGCCAGCTGATGAAGTAGTAGTAAGTAGGAACTACAGGAAGTTCTTGTGCAAGAAGAACGTTCCATTGCTTCCCCAGAAATCATCCCACAGGTGAAAACCAAGGTTGAAGAGACACACACAAGAGGCTTCACTTTTAAGCTCCTCTAATCTCATTTATCACACAACAAAGAAAAAGCAAAGTTTCAGGACATGATAACAGTGACTGTCCCTTTACAGTGTCTGGTTTTCCTCTGTAGTCACTTGATGGCACAAATTAGTTTTCAGTTGTTCTTTCTTCATTTTCTATTATTCTGCTGCTGCTTTGAATTCTGCTGCGATGCCACAGAAACAAAACCAAAATGTCACTTAGACCCATATAGGGAAAATGACACCTCCCAAGGTTTGTTTACTGAAGCTTTGTGCTTTCCCTTAGTTTTCTATGAATGCCATGTCCATAAACTGCAGCTCTCTCCATGTTACACTTTTAGCTTTTTGTTACTCATTATCATTTCAGCTTGTGTTTGATGACCCAATTATTTTCACATTTTTGATTAAAGCAAAGTAATAGTCCCAGTTTCATGCTGTCCTTGTCTGTGCCACTTCTTCTACTGTGGTCTGGCTTTTTGCTGCCCATCTTTGTAAATCAAAGTGTTCAGTAATAGTCTTCAACAACTTTACTTTTCTGATAAGGAGACTCCCGTTGTGGTGTAGGGTTTTTCCTCTACTCCTTGCTAAGTGGAAAACTCTGCACCATTTCTATCAAGCAGAAGACCAGAATGTGTTACCCAGATTATGGAAAAGAAGTGAAGTTGGAATTCAGCCAATCTGTGTGTGTGTGTGTGATGAGGAGAAGAGGAAAACCTGCCTGTTTTGTGTCACAGTGAGGAGTGGGCAGTGGTCATAATCATGCTAAAATATAAGTGAGGAAATGGGGAGATGCTCTGAGCTGAGCCACTGCTGGAAGTGGCAGCATGCTTCAGAGAAACAGGTTTTCTTTTTGTGACCTCTGTCAGGGGGATTCAAGCATGTGAGATGTTGATGTGTTATCTTCCATATCCCAGAACTCTTCCTTTTGAGCAGACTGACCTGCCACCTATCTCATGCCAGCAGGCAGAGATCTACATAAAGAAAGAGCATTTCCCCTAAAGAATTTTATCAAATAGTAGAAGGGAAGCTTGATGTGCCTCTGTCATTCAAACGTATGGCATTGAGCAATTCGATCTGCAGTCCAGGCTTGCTAGGGATGAGAGCTTGTGGTGTGCCTGGAGACCCAGGGATATGAGTGGGGAAAAGTAACACCCCAAAGCCAGAGCATTTCTGCCACTCCCCCAAACGCAGTCAGGTCATGATACGGTCTCTTCCTATGCTAAGTTCCAAATTTGCCTCAATTTCCACTTGCTATTGTTTGATAAGACTCTAGAGAGACATAGATCCAGGCAAGTCAGAAAAATGGAATTGTTTTTGACAGCTTTCCTGTCTAGGTTTGAAAGGCAGGTAACAGCAACATGGAAAGTGATGCCTAATATAGATAGAAAGGCTGTTCTATTTAAATAAATAAGACGAGACAGTCGGGATGGCAGGATAAGTGAAACCCTGTGGGAAGAGCATCTTCTATGTGTCTCTTAACTTATCTGGGGCGTCACAAGAGGCAGTTGTGTGTATACAAAGGAGCAGTGGTGTCTGTAAAGCCCATTTGTGTTTAATACAAATGGAAGTGTTCCCAAGTGATCTGTTGCATCTGTGTTTACCTGAGCACGGGGTTCGGCTCCATCAGGAATACTGCTGCTTCCCCTGATCAACATTTAAACACCACGTATCTTAAATAATACAGAAGCTGTGCCTGTTCTTTGAGTTTTTGGCAGGACATCTAAAATGAAAACCATTGTGTATGTTGGACACAACATAAGATGTTTAGTTGAGATTGTGACCTTTCAGAACAAAGACATTGCTTTTGAAAGGGGGTTCATTGTGCTTCTGGCTCCAGTAAGATGAAAAACTTGAAAAACCACTAAAATGGAGGCTCTGCAGCAAGGATGAGCTCCACAGAGATTCTCTCGTGTATTTTTGGTTGTCTTCCAGTGGATACATCCTTTCTCTCTGTGCAATGCTACCACAGTTGCCATCAGTAGTAATGAAATGTTCTCATTTTTATGACTAGGGGGATGTGAAAAGCTGTTAGCAGGGCAGCCCCTGCATGGGACCTCAGCTGTGGAACTGCTTTCCCTCTCGATCCATCACAGCTAGTGGTGCAGACCTGAAGGTTATTTCTGTAGGAGTCAGGGCTTGCTCACAGGTTCATCTGTTCAGTGCACAAGGAGAAGCCTGATTAGATGTGTGTGAGGTCTTGTTAATATTGTCTTTTGGCATTAATATTATCATAATTAATATGATTAATATTATCCCGGTGGAGCAGCCTGAACATTTAGACACAACATCAGGGAACTTAATTATATATAATTAAGTCTTATAGATTGTATATAATCTATAATATATATTTTGCTATATATAATGCAATATACATTGCATTATATATAATGTAATGTGATATAACATAGCAAATAATATAATATAATATAAAGCATAGAACATATACATTGGTTTATGTATATGTATAATATATAATATGCTATATTTAATGTATTCTATATAATATGATACACAGTATAGACTGTATAATATACATTATATTTTATGTATATATTATGTTATGCATTATAAATTATGCATATATATTCTATATTGCGAATTATATATTATATATTAGTGTGTGTTTGCAGACAATTGTTAGAATGTACGCAGTTTTATTTATGCGTAGACGTGACTTGAGGCATATGGGTGTACAATAGGGAACATCACCCAGATTGTTTCAACAGAATTCGACTGGAATGTGATCAGGTGGATGGTAAAGGTGGCCAAACAGAGGGAAATAACTGCTTGGGAGGGAGAGCAGGCAGAGGGTCTGGGCTCAGGGTTCTTCCCTGGACACCGCAACTGTGGCAGTTGTCAGACCATTCCCTTAAGGTTTACAGAAGTTGAAATGAAGGAGGTGTCAATATGACAGGCATTCATTAGGGTCCTCTTCAGGTGGGTGGTGGGAAGGAGTAGTGATTGTATAGCATATGAAATGATTTCTCTCGTGCTGCCTAGTAACTCTGCTGTGGTGGCACGTAGACACTTAACTTCTAATTCCAAGTAATTTGGGGATTGAACATACAATGTCTTTTGGCCTTTCTGCTTTCCCAGGGTCTCTGATATCCTCTGAGTGTGATGCTGCTGTTGACACTAACTGCTTAGAAGATAGATCTGCGTCAGCACCTGAAGATTTTTGTGTGGTCCATTCTCTCAAGCATCCTAGAGAAAAAAATACTGGACATACTGCAAAGCAAACCTAGTGGTCAATTCATCAGCATTTTCTTCCTGAGCCTACTCTTTCACCCCTGCTGTATCAGCTCTTTGGCTGTTCTGTTCAACTTAATGCACTTTACTCATGTTGCATGCTTCCAGGGGATCAAAAAGATAGAGTCTGAGTCCTTTAGATATATGTGAGAGTTAGAGATGATGCCCTGCTACCAATTTACTCAATAACAGCTTGAAAACTTGTTACTGGGCAAAGATGCTCCTGAAGTATTTCTTTATGCACTCAGATCAAGATAATGTTGAATTTGCTGCTTGGAGCAGTTAAATCAAAACCCTTCAGTTCCAGTAGGTTAGCCCATAGCCATTCCTCTTATTGTTTCAGTTTATCCATAAATCTCTCTTATTCTTGTAAATTCTAAGTAAAGAGATGACTCTCCCCATCTGAAAAGATTTCAGTGCTGCTTGAAACCTCCTTGTACTGGTAGAAAAAAAACAATTGAGCTTTGAGCTTGAACTGAAAGATAAGATCACCAGGAGATTTCCACAGCAAATGCAGAAAATACTCTTCACTAATGGATTCTTAGTGCTCTCTGGCAAGCAGTTGAGTTCTTTGGGTAGGAAAGAGGAGGGGACTGGGTAGCTTTTTGTTCCTTTTTAATTTTGTGAGGGTAGGCAGTGAAAGGTGGTTTCTCTGCATGACCCAGGATGTCTGTCAGACATAGGGGAAGCTAATTAAAACATCACTATATGTACATGAGGGTGATGAGACAGAAAGGACTGATCGCTTCCTTGATTCAAGGGACTTGTCTGTGTCTTTACTTCTGTCTGTGCACTGTGAAATCTGGAAGTAATTCATGCTCTGGGGGTAGGAAAGAGGCCAGTGGGTAAATCTGTGCTCTTTCTCTCTCTGGAGTAAAGCAGAAAATAAATGAAATCCATTCTTGCTCTACTGCAATTACTGAGGCAGTCTCACTCCAGCTGGGCAATAGCAGGGATACTGTTTCCTGCTGTCCTGTTGTGGTCAATGCTGCTACACTCAGTGTCACTGGACCAAGTGCTGGAAGAGGGTGGCACTGGGTCATCTGGGAGGTTTCCACAGCCTATCTGTGTCAGTGCACAGCACATGAGGGGACAGAAGCAAAGCAACATCCTCCTCTTTTGCATCCTTTTGTTTGAAAGTATGTCCTGGTAAGCCAAGGGAATGATGGAGAGAGATAATAACACACCCTTTGGAATATTCTTTGGAAACACTCGGGTGGCAAAGAGGTGTTCCAGCCCATACAGCCTGCCTCATTGAAAACCACTGAACAACAGCAAAAAGGGATGATCATCAGGAAAATTGCTATAATGGTAAGATAATTAGAACGCAGAATGATTAATATTAGTCAGTGTGCTGCATTGGCAAGGACTGTGCAAGTTGACATAATAGGCCTCTTCCGTATCAAATATGGGGTTTCAGCATTTGGTTTAACGCTTTCATGTGGCTTTAATAGAGTTCATAACTGAAACAGGCATTTGGTTCTCATGTAATGTTGGACAGTGCTTTTCGTCTTCTATGGCTACTACAAGGAGCTTCTTTTATTTCCTTTTGTAATTACTGATTACTGAAGTATGAAAGCCACCCTGACCATGGAGTCCTTCTACACTGTCTTGAATGCTCAGCCAGACACGAATTCCTAAGTGTGCTCTTCATGTTGTGCTGATGAAAATGGACTTTCCTAAAAGGAAACATCTCTGAAGTTCTTCAGAAAATGGTTGCCTTCTTCTCAAGGAATAAATATCAGGACTCAAGAGATCCAATACTGACACTACTTTTGAAAAAGACTTCTGTAAATGTCTAATGTATCACAAGCCCCTGCCTGTTTGTTACCTTTACCTTATCACTTGGAGAGTCCCCCAGCCAGCCCTCCTGTGTGGGCTCCTACTAAGCCCGTATTATATGCCAAGACTAAACTGGTGCAAGAAACTAGATTTAGCACCATATTTAATCACTGATTTTGTAGCCTGGTTGAGTTTGGAGCAAAACTTGGACTGCAGATTTACCTCAGTGAAACACACATGGTCCCCATCTCTACCAGATGTCACAGACGAATGTGGAGTTGCTCTCCTTTACTCCTGGCAAGCCCATGTGCTCATGGGCCAGGTCCTTTGACATTTTGTCTCCCTCCATTTTCACCAGTTGCTTCTGACTAGGCTTGGGCCATTTTACAAGGATCTGCAGTGGCTTAGACATTGTCTGTTGTCTGCCCTCTGTGTTGGGGCACTCATGGTAGCACAAGCTCGGCCTTCCCCCTGCCTCTGCGCGCTGCAGAGGTGAAGCACATCCTTCATTACAGCCAGATCTAACATTGATGCTTTGTGGCAGAAAATCCTCTGACTTCAATAGTGCTTTTTTTCCCCCTCGCTCCTTGACTATGTAAATAAACCCATTTTTCCCTTCAGGAGTGGGAGAGTGCACTGCCCAAGTTCCCCCTCTCTGCTCCAGTGCACAACGTGCGGGGCCTCTGGCTGCCGTTACAAAGGGATATCGGAAAGGAATTGCAGTCACGCAGCTGTGCAGTGAATATGTAAAGAGTGTTTGGTGTGGTGTGTGTTTTGTGGATTATTTTCTCTCTCCTTCTGACCCTCCCTCAGATGAAATCCCTGCACTTCATCCATCCCTCTGGGTTGAGCAATCAGCAGATAAGATCAAGGTTTGTAAGGAGGCAGTGGTCGGGCATACCAAGCAGTTGCATTAGGACTAATGGGAAACAAAGCTGGGAACAGAAGACAGAGAAATATGGCAGAAAAAGATTCATTAGGGATCAGATTCAATAACTGTAAAATGATGAGAAGTTTATGATCAAAGGCTTACTTCAAGCATTTTAATGACACAGTCATTTAATCCGTTTAAAGCAGATAGATAAGGAGTTAAGTGAAATCTACAGCAGTTGTCTTTCTGAGCTGTTTATGAACCTGTTACAGGCTACAGATCACTGTGAAAGGCACAGGATGGATGCCTGCTATAGTAATTGAATAGTATATAATGGGCTACCAGTCTTTACAGGCTGATTTACATGTTTGGTCGGTAAAACTTAATGCAAAAGCTTGTGGTTTGTCTTAGAAGCATGTGTGGTTCCTGAGCTATTTCTCATGTGTCTGTTCCTAGCAAGAGCACTGAATGAAAGAGAGGGCAGAATTACTTTAAAACCTTTCTGTGCCAGGATATTTAATTCCCAGTGGGTGTATCTCCTCTGGAAGTATCATCAGTTTAGGCTCTTGTAATGACAAGATTCAGATGGGCTCCGACATTTGAACCACCGTGTCATCTACTATAGGAATTACATATCTTAAAGAAAACTGGTGGGGTCAAGGGGACACAGAAGGTTGTTTTCATCTTTTCCTTCCACTGTTGGACTTGTGCCACCTCTCTTGGTGACTCTCCTTGGTTAGTCAGCTTCCTTCCCAGCTTTTCTTGCCAAACTCTGGACACTTGGACAGCACTTTGCTGTGCTCATGGAAAGCGATGCTCTCTCAGTCCCGCATTCTCTCTAGCGTTTAGTCACCTGGCCACTATGAAGCCAATTATAGCTGAGGGGCTGTGTGTGTCTACAGATTGCACCATCTTCTATTTCTCAAGTAGCTGTTCTCTTCCATACTCCTCTTTCAGTGTGCACACTCCCGGGCTTATAACATAGCTAACAGCTCCTGCGTCCCACATGCTCCTTCAGTAAAGGAGTACTCTCCTTTCATTAAACACTTAGTCTCTCTACACGCACTTTGCACAGCTTGAGAAACAAGCAGAGGGGGCTCTTTCTCTACTCACAGCTCGAAGCTTGTTGAGCTGTAGGAAGCAAAATAGTCGTCGCTGCTGCATTGTTTAAGTCTGTGTTACAGCACTGGCTGTGCATGCTGCAGACACAGCAGCAGAATTGGTGTCAAGCTGATAGGGGACAGGGAGAATTTCCAAGGGCTCCAGGCCATCTTGTTTCCTACTTGCACAGAAAGTTCCTGTCCTGCAGTGGTATTGATTAGTTTTAAAATAAGAAGATGATAAATGGAGATCTCAGGTGGTTCTGGGAGATGTGACTGCAATGGTTGGAGGTGTTTAAATCAAGCCTGGAATGTCTTCCCTTACCTCATGCTGGCTTTCTTGCTGATCCCAGGAGGGATCTGGTGATGTCTCGCCGCAGCGTGGTCCCATGGAGGGTCCTTTGTGCTTTACATGGCAGCTACCTCAATCCTCACTCCTGCTTCTCTCCCCCATGCTCGCTGCCTTCCCACTGCAATCTTTGGGATGCCTGTTAAATACTCAAAGGGGGCATATAAGACAGATGGGGACAAACTTCTTAGCAGGGCTTGTTGCAATACAAGAAGGGGTAGTGGTCTTAAGCTAAAAGAGGTGAGATTTAGACTAGATAGAAGGAAGCCATTTTTCACAATGATAGTGTTAAAACAATAGTACAGGTTGCCTGGAGAGGTGGTGGGTGCCCCATCCCTGGAAACATTCAAAGTCAAGTTGGATGGAGCTCTGAGTAACCTGACCTATTGAAGATATCCCTGGTTGGACTAGATGACCTTTAAAGGTCCCTTCCAATGCAAACCATTCTGTGATTCTGTGATTGTCAGATTCTGGTGCAGTTAAGTTTGCCTGGACCTGAGCAGCTTTGATCCTTCTTGGATACAGCAGATCGATCTTTGCAGAAGTCAAGCCCTGGGTCTGTGTGCTCCTCCCAAGGATACTCCATGGACTGCCTGACCTGGTAACCGAGTATTTGCTGCCCATCTCAAGTGGGAGAGCAGTACTCCTGATTTCACTGCTTCTCTGCTTAGTAGTGCTTCATTTTAAATAGGAAACTATCTCATTTAACAGCTTTTGAGAGAGGCAAACACATTTGTGTGTGGTTTAACTCAATATACAGGCTGCAGAGCTGAAGTGAAGGTGCTGATCAGTTCCTACAGTTGAGATAGCATTCAGAAAACAAATTAGAGTTTGCAGTTGGGAAGGATCCAGGCAGAACTTAGAAAATTGAATGGTATTCTCAAGTTCAACATGGCTAAGCTCATTGCTGATTCAGAGAAAGCAGGCATGTGTTGAGGAATTAGGGATGCTTGGGATTTTTTCTGTTCAGGGTAGAGAGGCAGCCATGTTACAGTCTCAGGTAGGGCTTTTTAAATATGGATTAGAATTCCTAGCACTGGCGAGGAGGTAGTTATGGGGAACTGATCTTGAGATTAGTGAGCTGGGTTTATCTATTCCAAAAGACCAGTTAATAGCTGAAGCTCTCTCAGTGTGTCAGCTCATGATGTTCCAGGAGTTTCCTGAGGGCAGAACCATAATTACGTATCCATCTGAACCCTGTTTGATGAGCATGAAGAACCACAATCATGTTGTTGTTACTGTGACACGCGTGTGCTAGGAAGGAAATAATCTGGGATTACAGGGGTAAATAGTGCTTGTTCAAGTTGTTGGCTTCCTTGCTTCACCTCTACTCTGCAATCCTTCAGGTGCCTTGTTGACTCCAAAAGTGCTCAAAACTAGACGGCAGACACTGCCATCAGAGGGCAGCTGTGGAAGGTGAATGGGTGATTGGCAGCAGGGTGTTAGGTGGGAACATAAGAAATAGTTTGTTAAAGCTCTGGCTTTAATGAAGGAGAACGGTTGGTTTACAAAGAATGTGTACACTGTACACATGTGGTCAAGAGTGATGTATGTAGAGATGTGTTCATGTTTTGTGACTTCTTTCTTGAGCTCTCACATCTCAATCCTTCTTTCTTTCCTCACCATCACCCAGAAGAGAACTCCTTAAGTTAACTTTACTCCCTTTAAATCAGGATGGAGACTCCCTGGTTTAAAGCCTGGTGACCAAGAAGGATGGCAGGTGACAAATCTGTTTCCATTGCCTGTTTTTTTGCACTCTAATCACCAATAAGCCTTGTACTTTTCCAGTGAGCTGGATTACATCCGTATGGATCAACATGCACGTGTTCAAGTTGTCGTTACAACTGTGAAAAAGACATTTCCTCTAGGGAAAAAAAGCACGATCCCAGTGGCTGGATCTTAAGTGTCATTCTGCTTTTCTATCACCTGAGGATTTGAGCAGCTCAATCACCCTGAAATATTAAAATGAACATAGATTTGGAAGTATTTTTATATTTAGAGGCATTGATTCTAATATAATTTCTGTACAAATTAGAATTCTCCTTGAAAAAGATTAAACTGCCAGTGATAACATCTCGGTTCTTGTTATGTCTGAGAGGAATAAATGCTGAAGTTACAGAATTGTCTGGAGGCTTAGAAAGTAAGAGGGGGAATTAATGACATGAGAGAGAATGGATGAAAGTATTGGATACCGCTTCTTCTGAATTGGAGGGAGTGGGATGAGTTGAATTAAGAGGTTTATGGCCAAAAAGAATATCCAGTTAGTCTGAGCTGCTGAATAACACGTAAAACACAGGTTTTAAGAGAAATCTCTACCCAGTGCTGCTTCACAGACTCTTTTTAATAAGATATCAAATTTTGATTTAAAGATACTAAGTAATAGACAATGTATTGGTTTCCCTGCTTAGTCATCCCTATTAAAATATATGTATATATTATTCCCAGTTGGCTGACTTCCCCGTGAGCTATTGGGTTCTCGCTACGCTTTTGTTGCTGGATTAAAGAACCATTTAGCGTCAGATTTCCACCAAAGAGCCTGATCAAATTGCTTCAGCCTTCTCCATAGTAAATGCAATAGTTTGATTTCCATTCATTTCTTTTTGTGAGATGTGTTCTTCAGACCATGAATCATTCATGGGAATGTTCTCACACCTTTCCTTAATTATCAGCACCCCTCTGACACATGCCCAGCTCACCTGGATGCAGCACCGCTGTAGTGGTCTCATCAATGTTGCATTCAGAGGCAATATTATTTCTCTAGCCCTACTCATAGGAATGTGAACATTCTCACTGTTCCTTCTCTTTTCTCTCCATAGCATTAAATTGGAAGTTACCCTGAGTTATTAACCATGGTCAAAAGCCTTCCTCACAGACATTGTCTGCCAGAAAGTACTGCGTACCTGAGACTCCGTTCTGTGCTTTGGGATGTCCTAGGACGCATTTGAGTTCCTGTGGAATGGTTGTGCCTAGCACAATCAGATTTCTAAGCTATCTTTGTGGGCTTTGTTGCTTGCTACAATTCTGCCTTTGTGTTATCTGCATATTTTACTAAGGATTTCTTATTTTCTTGTGTATCTCAGAGATTGAACGCCGCATATGAGTGGTGAAAGAAGCAATTCTTATTGGAGGTAACTGGGAAATGGCGCTATTAGTTCATCAGCTTTCAGGCCATTTAAAAACTGCTCTAGTCTGATTTTGCATCATGCTGGTTTTAACAGAAAATGTGATTTTGATACCGAGGCAAATATTTCACAGAATTCCCATTCTGTTGTGTCAACAGAGTTATCTTAATTAGGTAGACTTGAAATCTCCTCAAGTCTATTTGACAAGACCTGTTTTCCATGAAATTGTGTTACTTGCTTCTTTCTGCTCTCTTCTTCTAATGGAGTTATGTATCAGTTCTGTCTTGTGAGTTAAGGGGATTCAGTTTGCTGCCTTCTGGAAGCTTCATGACAAGTGAACGAAGCAGCAGATAACTTGATCTGTATGAGGCGAGCTGCTTAATCTCATTTCTCGGTCTTCACAGTCTGTTCACCAGCCTGTGCTATCTCACTCCCACTGCAGTAAATGCAAACTGTGCAGATCAATAGTGCCAATGGGTGATTAGTAATTTGCAAACTTCAGGAAGTGAATTCATCCAATTCGAGGTTTTAAGTTGGAGAAGAAAGTAGAGGAGTGATTGAGTGGGCTGAAATGATAGATTCAGGTATTTCCTCTCAAGTGAAATGTAAGCATCGTTGAGCTCTGTTAAGCAGGACCATAGCAGAGGTTTGTTCTCCTTTTGCAGTGATTACAGAAAATAATGTTTTCTCTGAAATCACTAACATCAAATGTGCTTTTCCTTTATCACCTCTCTTGATCTTCTTCTTCACTGTTGACCTGCAGGGGGATAAAAATGGATAAATTTATGCAAGGAAGATTTTTATCATTATTCTCAAGGTCACTTTTTGCTGGTTCAGGCAGATGGAGTCAGAGGTGCTTGTCTCCTCCTCAGTATCAGCTTCAGGCAGAAACTCCCTGCTTTCTGTCAGTACATCCCAAAGGCATCAAAGACTATTTGGGGGTTCTGCTTGTGAAAGCAACTCGGAAAAACGCCTTTAGCTCCCTCAGAGAACTTGTGTACCGCTGAAGATTGCAAAAGGGCTTGGGAAGAAAACTGAGGACTGAAACTTTCTAACCAGATACAGTGTTTATTCAGATCTACAGCATGTTA
>JANHGB010056425.1:0-14896 GCA_026283785.1 Coracopsis vasa
TATGTGTGTGTATATATATGTAAAAAATACACATATAATGTGTAGATATTTGTTCAGCCAGGGTTCAAAAACATAGGTACATTTTTCTTCCCAAGGGCCTGGTTTCATGCAGCTGCTGCCTTTATATGGCAGCAAGACGGGGTTTAAGGACTGCAGGGTTTCTGTAAGCCTGTAGAATTTGTCAAGAAAGCAGTTGTAAATCTTGGGATCTGGTATCTTTCCATCAATTCTGACTCAGCGGCTGCCCAGTGATAATCTACACACTAAACCAAACCCATGGGGTATCAGCCATCTTCCCAGTCATGAACAGCATCCTGCAGAATCGAGTCACGAACTGCTGGAGATGGATGTGCTCAAACATAAGGCTGGGATTTCAACGAAACTTCTGTATGTTCTGAAACTTCTCTGTCCAGTTTGTGGATCATAGAAATGCCTCAAAGTTCTACTTGGGTTTTAAATTACTCTGTATTTTCAGAAAGTGAAGAGGACATTCCTGTGTTTCAAACCTCATTCTTGTGTTAGGAACAAGAGCCATCTGATAGTAAGGACAACTAGGGTTTAATTCATACTGTGCTCTGATTCTTTCCTGTTTAAAAGGGGATTATGGCTACTGCATATGAAAAAAACCCACTAACTCAAAGAATTTAATGAAATCCTCCATTCTGGCTACAGGACACTCCCAGAACATAAAGAAATTGCTGGTTACCCTTTCAGTTCTTTGGTTTGGCAAATAGGCATCCACGTCACAGGCACGTGTATTACATGTTTGCCTTTTACCTTGTCAAAAACAAATGAAGGATGCTTGCTTTTTTAGAATCATAGAATTCTATGATTCTATGATCATTGAATTCATTTTACTTCCATTCTTCCCAAAACAGGAACTGAACTGCCCGTGAATGGATTCTGGGCTAAGAACAAATTGTCATGACACAGAACTCTTTTAATATAGCTGCCTAAAGTGACCTGAAATGCTGCAGGATAAGGCACTGTGCAGACATAAGACAGATACTCTTGCTCTCTTAAGAACTTACTCTGGTTTTAGCAGGACTCATAAGTGTATACATAAGATTTAAGGACGGAAATAAGCTCCTTTTCTCATTGCCCCAGGTTATTGCTGAGTTTGAATCTTCCAACATAACTATGCAGGTAAACACTCCTGGTCCTGCCAAGTAGGACATCCAGGGAGATGGCACAGTCTCCATATAAGAGGACTTTTGTTGGCTAGAAAAAGACAGCTAATGTGGGTGATAGTCCTGCTTCAGGAAGGAGATGGGACTAGAGACTTCCAGAGCTTCCTTCCAAACAACATTCCTTCCTTCCAACCAACCAATCATTTGCCCAAGATTAGAAACAAAATCTCTTAGTTAAAGAGTAAAACCAAATTTGTGCTATTTCAGTAGACAAAGGATAAAGAGTGGCCCAACAGTTTTGTGAACAGTTCACAATGGGCACTAGGCACAGAGCTGAGCACAGAAAAGCTGTTTGGGAGAACAGTGACATCTGTTTTAGTTCAATAACAGCCATGGAAACCCATCTCTGTGACTCTAAAAAAACCTTTTGGTCCTAAATAAAAACCATTT
This sequence comes from Coracopsis vasa, assembly GCA_026283785.1. Lineage (NCBI taxonomy): Eukaryota > Metazoa > Chordata > Aves > Psittaciformes > Psittacidae > Coracopsis > Coracopsis vasa. The sequence goes on from JANHGB010056425.1 coordinate 1,581, forward strand.
TATCCAAAAGGCTTAGATAAAACCATTTAAAGTGCTTATTGCTTTGCATTGCTCATCAGACGTTCTGGTGAATGTGTGTTTTGGTAAGTGACTATATTTTCCCAGCCTGGTTAAAGAAGCAGGGAGCGGAACAGTTCTTTCCAACCCAGAAAGACACACTTTTGTTCTCCATGTGAAGGTGTCAGGGAACCCACTGGGTCATACCTCTCCTTATCACACATGTACATAACATACACACTCATCCTGCTCTCTGTAGATTGCTTTGCCGCCTGGGATTTCATAGCTCCAGGAACATCTCAGGACCAGAAGGGCCTATAAGCTCTGGGTTTGCCTTTGCAGCACAGAGGAGAGTTGGCAAATGGCCCAGGCAATCTGAATAAGGAAATAAAGTGGGAATCCCTCAGGGAGAGTTGAATATTCAGATTTTCTCCTATATTTGCACTGCTCCATATGCAAGAGGGGCAAGGCTGTGGGGGACCAGCCGCTGTGAACTGTTTGGTTGGTCCTCAGCATCCTTCATGTCCATAGTCAGAAAATATTCACCTGAAGGGTTTGGTTTCCTCTGTTAAGGACTAATTATTGCTTTTAGCAGGGAGTTCTACATGGTTTAAATGATTTAAAGGGAGATTCTCAGGGTGACTTCCAGCTTGGAAAGGTCTTATGGTTGTTTATAGTCAGACAGGAAAGCTTCAGTTCTCCCATTGAAGCAGTCTGTCCTGTGGGATGCTCCCTTTTCTGAAGTGGATATTGATTCCTTTTCCCGCTATCTGGGGGCTTTTAGTTTGCCACAGTGTGAGACTGAAGGGAAAGAAGCTATTGTGATTTAGTTTTCATCTTTTATAGGATAAGCAAAACGTGTCCTGTCTCACTGGACTGCTGATGAATCCTGGACCACAAGAGAATGTGTGACAATCATTTACCAAAAACACCATGTAATTTTCCCCCTTTTTCATGTGTGTTTGAATAGTTCAGAGTACCTAAAGTTTAATTAAGCAGTTGCTGCTTTTATGTAAATACCTGCCTCATGGTATCAGTGTGATGCCTGAGATCAGAAGCTAGCAAGAGGGGAAAAACACTCATAAAATATGAAACCCACTTCCCGCTTATCACTGAGCAACCATCCAATTTTGCTTCAGGCATTGCAATTTTTTGTCTCTTACCTTGTGTCTGCTTGCTAGGAATAAAGAGCAAGCACAGGGTGTTGGTTCACTGGCTTGAAATTGTGAAATGTAAAGGATTTTTCCATGTAGAAATGTACTTTGTGAATGCCCAACTGAAAATACTCCTTAATAACTCCCTTTTGATCTGGTTTAACCTGCTGGACTTCACGCCTGCTATCTGGCTCATCAGATATGCTCTTTGCTGGCTCACAAGTGAATTAATAAGATCTTAATCCCCCTGTTTCTCCCTCCTTTTCCCATAGGATACAAGGAAAACCTCAACATTACTTGGCAGTGCAGAGGCTATGGAAGGGAGATGCTTATTTCATGAAATTCCACACAGTTTTTGCTGGGGAGGCTGTCTGTCCATAGTGCAGAGCAGAAGGTACCCAAAGTGGATGCTGAGGCTTCAGACCTTCATCCCAGACATAAAGTGGCTCCAGTAGGTTGGAAGTAGCAGCTTAGGTCTTGTAGGAGTCATGTTCAAACAGGAGAGAAACAAGGTAGAAAACCTCTAAGTCTCTGGGTCCTGAGCAAAGACAATGGACTTGGGATGACCTATTAATATACACTATACGGTTAAGCGGAGTTCCCAGTATTTCCTCTCCTTTCTGTGCCACTGCCTCAAGGGAAGGAGCAATGTCACTCCACCTCATTAAGGTCTTCACATTAACAGTGTATTGTTTACAGTGAGTGAGAGGCAAATAAGACCCTTGCAGCTAACTGCCATTCCCTTCCCATTCACAAGCTGCAGAAGTGCCCATGAAGACATCATTGTAAAGTCAGTTTTGATAATACATAATTCAGTGCCTTCAATTTGGCCCTCAAGGCAACTGTGGTATTTTATATAATGGCTTTACTCAGGAGGGGGAAATTAATTGCATCTTCCTAGCTGGTTGCTCAGAGCTACAACTTCATGTGCACGAGGCAGACTCCCCCTTAGGAGGCCTGATTTTTGTCAGAACAATCTGAGATTGTCTCCATGTCATTTATTATTACAACAACAACAACCGGGCAGCTTATATAAAATACAAATCTAGGTCCATTTAAAACCGATACGCTTTATTGCTGCTATAAACAGCATGTTTTAATGGAAGGGAAGAACGAATAGATGGCTGTGGTATTTGCCTGGTGTAATTTTGGGACACTTGGCTATAGATAGGAAAGGCTCTGAGGAAGACAATTGTGGACATATTGCAAATGGGCATTCTCTTACTTATTCATTCCCATTTTCATTTGGCCCTTGGGGCTTGTAGGGAAATTAAAATGGCAAAAGCAGAACATGAAGACTCAAATAACTCCTGCTGCCCAAGCTGTCATACACCAATAAAGCCACTCACCTAACAAAGGATTGTTCACACAAACACTCACTGCTGTCCACACAAAGAAACATTATCCTACCTGGATAGTTCAGTGAGGTGAGCATTCATCAGAGTCCAAGGAATCTGAAGTTCAATACACAAAAGAAGAAAGCTGAGCCCTCACTGCAGCTGGGCTCCCCATGTGCGAGGTGCTGTACAGGAAGAGTAAAGATGGTGCTTGCCTCAGACCTATGATGAAGCTCTTGCTGCTGCCTGCTGCTTCTTCACAGAAGCTATTGGGAGATGCTGAGCTGTCAATGGCCCCATGCAGCTTGCATAACACAAGACCTTCAGTCCCACTGGGCAGCATGTTGCTGTGTGTCCCCTCCACCAAGCTCTTCACTCAGCACCAGCATAGGTGCTCGTTATTTCCGCCACCTGTGCAAATAAGGTGTTCCTTTCTTTCAAACTGATTTGGAGGAGTCTTTTCCATGATGTTTCCCTGGGGTGTTTCATCACTTTTTCTCTGGGAATGTCACTTAAAGCATGAGCTCCTTTTGCTGCATGTTTAATTTAACCCAAGTTACTACTTTTTATAAGAAAATATAATCTCTCTGGTGAAAGTGAATCAGATTCTTCTATAAGGTGTGGAAATGATGGAGCTTAATTTGCCATGTCCTATGTCCTCACTCCTCTTCACCTGTGATGGACACCAGGTCCCACCAAAGCTGCTCTATCACTCCCCTCCTCACTGGACAGGAGAGAGAAAATATAACAAAAGATTTGTGGTTCAAGATAAGGACGGGGAGGGATCAGTCACCAATCACTGTCATGAGCAAAAAGAACTCAACTTGGGGAAATGAATTTACTTCATTGCCTATCAAATCAGAGTAATAAGAAATGAAACTACATTTAAAACCACCTTCTCCTCATCCCTCCCTTCTTCCCAGGCTTAACTTCACTATCGTTTCACTATTCCCCAGCTATTTTGCCCTGCAGCTCATTCCAGAAAGGTGATTTCAGACAAGTAAAATCATCAGCACTGATGATGATACACATCATCAGTGCACAGCTACGACTCTTACTTGGTTAGTTTAAGCTCTGCTGACTTCTACATTAAAAAACCCTTAAATACAGGGATTTAAGTACCCCTTTATCAAATATGGTCAGAAATGCCCAGTAGGAAAGGAGAGGTACGGATGACACTGGGTGGACTTTAAGAGGAAGGATGTCCAACATGATCACTTAAGTCTCTAGTAACACCTAGAAATAAGGGGGAACTATCTCAGAATGGACTTCTGGATTTCTTATTTGGAGATTTAGTTCAGTTTTTACTTTTCACATTCTACTACAAGTCCTGTTTCTGCCTTAATCTGGCATGAGGATCACAGAGGTTCAGGGTAGTCAGAGCCTCCAGGTACTTCTGCGTGTTTCACCCAAAATTGACAAGAGTTGCCTGAAAACCAGCAAACTCAGTTCATTTTACCCACCAAGAACAAAAGAAAACACCTTAACTTTTATAGGCAGAGTGCCAAAATGCAGGTTGGAAAGCACTGCATACCTTACATACTGCTGTATGAGCTAACGAAGCTCAGAAAAGGGTCGTAAATCCCTGCTTATGCCAAGAAACTGGCTTTGTGTAGGTGTGCCAATAACTGATTTAACAAGGGAGATGGATTTGAGCAATGCATATGAATAAAAACTTGCCCTCCATCCTGTCACTGAAGACCTTTCCAATAAATGGAAATAGAAATTGCACAAATATAGCAAGGAATAATAAAATGCATGAAACAGTCACTGAGACCATGGGAGGTTTGGATAAGCCTTGTAAGAGCTGAGTGAGGGTAGCAATGAGTTGCAACAATAATAAAGCCTTTTATTGCTTGCCTCTTCCAAAGGTCAGATGTTCTCCTGGCATCACAGTGTGCACAGACTCAGAACTACAGCACCATTACATGGGGTAGATAAAAGGGCTCCCTTTTTCCTTCTGGCACACACATATGCATGCAGATACTCACACACACCCTGCTGTACCACTAGATGCCTAAAGATGCCCTGCTAAAGCTCAGGAGGTTTATAACCCCCAACTCCCTTCTTGCACTTGGCAGCAGCCAGCTTGGGTTTCTCCTCTTCTGCAGTCTCTTAATATGCTGACTTGCTGCTTTGGGTCTAAGGAGGCCATGGGCTGGAAGATAAAAGTATCTATATGGATCAATCCAAACATTCACCTCTGCTCTGACATTGGCTCATCAGTGAGACACAAGTAATGCAATTGGAAATATCCACAGAACATTTTACCTGATACAGTGACCCAGCTTCTGACACACTAGCAGTTTAGGGACGCCTTGAGCTGAAGGAAGCATCTAAGCTGCTTTTATGATTACTTATAGAATGATAGAATCATTTGGGTTCTGAAAGACCTTTAAGATCATTGTGTCCAACCTTTACCCTAACACTGTCAAGTCCACCACTTAAGCAATGTTTGAAAGCACCACATCTACATGTCTTTTAAATACCACCCATCATGGTGACTCCACCACTGCTCTAGGCAGCCTGTTCCAGTGCTTGACAACCCTTTTGGTGAAGAAATTGTTCCTAATCTCCAGTCTAAACCTCCCCTGGTGCTGCTTCAGGCCATTACCTGTTATCCTATCACTTGCTACTTGGGAGAAGAGACCATCTACTTCCTGGCTCCATCCTCTTTTCAGGTAGCTGTAGAAAGCAGTAAGATAAGCAGCACTAGGGACCCCTGTAGTGTGTCCCTGCCCATGGCAGGGGGTTGGAACTGGTTGATCTTAAGGTCCTTTCCAACCCAAACCATTCTGTGATTCTATGATTGTGTGTGGTGTTATGCAAACACCTTAAACCAAACACAACACAGACAGAAAAAGAGGTGCCCAGATGTGCAATGCTGTACCACAGCGTGGGGCTAACCTCAGGAAACCTTTCAAAGCCCACCCAGTCAGCTGGACCAGGGTTTATAAAGGGAAGGACGATAACGCCTGACAGAAGACCAAGGGTTTCTGCTTGTGTGTGATCACCTCCATTTTCACTCCAATGCACTCATGTCTTAGGCTATCACCATGCCCTTGGCCAACCAGTCCTTGTGGCCATAGATCTCCATGGTTAGCACTGAGCTAGGATTTGCATGGAGGCTTGTCCGTGTCTAGAATTGACTGACCAAGGTCCAATCCTTTCTCAGCACTGAAGGGACTGTTAAATCTCAAGGACATGATCTCAGTGCTTCCTTGACCAGGACAAACCTTTAAGCCCTTTAAGTGACTGCAAACCCAACCTCCTATCCTTTGCCTTTCTCACCTCTGAGATGGCATGTTGAACATTTCAGATGTGTAAGGCACTGTCTCCTTGAGTCATGTGAGGGACTGGTGTCACATCTGTGAGATGAGAGAAGTTTTCTATTCCACAGGTAATTCCTTGGACCATGGATATCTCTTTATTCCTACTACAGGTGCTACAAACCTTAGTTGCACTTGTCCCACACTGAACATAACCTGGCAAATCCAGAGGTGTTTCTTCCTGCTAGAAATTATGAGTCTTTCAGAGCTTTCACAGAAGGAAAATGGATGGAAGAAGATGCGTAGAAAGTGTGTATGGGAAAGGAAGAAAGCTCAGCTCCCTGCCAAGTTCAGCAGTGGAAGCACCTTCATGAAACATTCATGCCCACTTTGAATATTATATAAGAACTGTTAGCTAATGATTCATGCCGTGTGTCATTTACTCACCAAGTGCAACAGATTGTTTATAAATATGTTATAGTCTATCTGTGGAAATATAAACAACTGTAATTAAAGACTCCTGATTTCAAGCCTGGTGAAGTCAGTTAAGCGTGGCATAATGGTTACTGAAGGCTGTTTTAAAATACCAGCTGAAAGGTCTTTACATATTCATGGGGCTGTTGCTTATACCTTGCTGTGAGGGACTGTGATTTGTTTTTCCAGCCATTGTGTTAAAAAAGGGCTTTAGAGCAAGGGTACAGCTTAAAATGTACACTAGCTGGAACTCTGGTCTTCAGTAATCTGCTCAGATTTCTGCCCTAGCCATTAAGACCTGTTCTTTCTCCATAGCCAAGACCACCTCTGCATGTCTGATTCCCACCTTTCTCCAGCTCTGTGGGAAGCTGAGCTTCCCAAAGAGCTCTGAGGTGAACAGCATCCATGTTGTACATGGATTGTACTCCCTTGAGAGTGTACATAGAGATGAGAGTGCTGCTCAACTGTTCCTGTGTCTAGGATCTGGTGGCAGAGCTATATGAGAACTACAAATCTCAGTTTCAAGCCCTGATGGTCCAAATAAGAAGTGGCTATAGCTGCATGTAGGTTGGGTTTTGTCAGATTTTTCTTCTCTTTAAAGAAAGGGATAAAGAAGCAGAACGAATAGTAAATAAAAGTTTGCATTTGAAGCACCATGTTTGAGGCACAAATGTTAAACAGTAAAACCAGGCAAATGGCAAAATTGGTCTCATACAGAAAAGAACAACTATCCGGATTTAGGGCAGGACAAATGGGACCAAAAAGCAGATAGAAGAGGGGAGATAGAACAAGTACTGCAAGACCTGGTTGGTGAGAAGCAAACTGGTGGGCAGGGAAGCACGTTTCAACTGTTTGCCCTCAGATCAGGCTGATGAAGAGAAGTTTGCAGAAGGAATTTAAGGAGGTCAATAATGCTTTGTGGCTTCCTCTGTGCCACATCCAGGGCAGAACTTCACACCCCATTGTTACAGGGACATCTACATCTTTCCTATGTTGGCTGTCCCCTCTGGGCAGCTGAGGCCAAGGCTGTGCGCCCAGCGGCAATCAGTCAGAGAGAGGAGATTTCAATTTAATTTCATTTCAAACTCTCACCTGAGCTGTTAACACTTGGGGAAGGCTTTTAATAAAATGGGACAAGCGGTGATCTCATTTACCGTAACTAACGCTATCTTCACAGATGCACCATCTGATTCCAGGCACAGAAGAACAGAGGATTATTGGATTATTTCTAATCCCATAATTGATTCATTCTGGATTTAGTCTGCTCGTAAAGCAAGATAAGATCTTAATATTGCACATTCAGCACAACAATTACTTGCGCTTCAGAGCAGCCTCTGTGAGTGATTAGCTCATACCGCATCCCTGCTTTGGCACAGTCCCAAACTACAGGGAAACTTGTAGCAGCATCCAGACTTCACATCTGGCTCTTATCTAAAGGAAGGGCCTGGCTATTTTCATGGCCATTTACCATTAAGGCAATATTAAGCTCTAGAGTTGGACGTGGGTATGAGTTTGATCATGTACAGGCTGTACAGGTAGGCTGTGGGGATGGACACATAGACATGTTGACTGTTGTCAAGGTTAGGACCTGGACACAGTTATTTAAGTATCATTGATGATATGGAAAGTGTTCCTGGTTGTTTAGAGAAGAATGTGTCAGTGTGCACAGTCAGAACATGGCCTCGGGGCATGCTGCTGTGAAGTGACTCTTGTCTCACCCATGCCACATATACTATGCACCTGAGAACCTCTCATCAAACCAGCTTCACACATCTCAGGGGAAGGATAAGCAGGATCAGCTGTCAAAATGCATTCCTGTAAGACATTTCAATAGGTCTGTCACTCATAGCACACTTTTCTCTGCCTGTAGCTGCTTGTCCTGATGTGTTTCCATTTAAGCTTTTTGAGAAAGCATATGTCAGTCTGTTTTAACACCCACTGCAATTGGCATAGGCAACACTCACTCGAAGTCTTTCTCAGAACTAAATCTTTCTAGCCACATGGTTCAGCTTCAGTGAATGGAGATGACTGAACTTCTCTCAAGGTTAAGACCCAGGTAAGAGAAGCAGAGTGGAATAATGTATGTGAACAATGAGACACATTTAGACTCTGATCCTAGCAGACAGTAAGGCTTCAAATTGCCCATACAGGTGTGCTTGATATCATTTGCAATGCCATGTACCTTGTTCATGTAGTGACATGTCCTGAATCCTCCAGTTACTAGAAAGACAAGGGAACCAACATCAGTTTTTGCCTGGATCAGCAATGACTTCCCTGCTGGAAAGGGAGAGAATAAAAAGCACTGTGTTAAATCTCCATCCATTCCATGGCTATGTCTGCACCATCTCTTTGTCTCCTCTTCATCTCTGCCTGCATCCCTCTGAGATGAATTACATTTGCTCAGCTGACATTGCCACCAAGCTTACAACCCAGGTTTTAATAAAATGACTTTGCCCCCTGCTCCCTTTCTTCAGACAGATTACTCCACTATTTCAATTATACTGCTGGTAATTAGAAATGTTAGTGAATGAATAGTGGTTTCATTTAAACAGAGGCCAGAGGAATATCTTCCCCCTCAGATGGATCCCCAAGCATTTGAATCACTCCTGAAATGCTGCTCGAGGCCATCAAGAAGACCATCAATTGCTATGAGATGGCTTTTGAAAAGATGCAGTGTACCTGGCATGAATGGGGGCTGACAACTGGAGATGCCATTTTCTACTTTCTCTTCTGACCATATAAAAGGTAGAAATAATGGTGACTGCATAGGGATCAGCCCTTTCCACACTCAACCTCTACACCCCCCAAAATAACACCCAAATTCAAGCAGTGAACCTTTTAAGGGGTTTATGGTGGTTTTCATTGAATTTATGAGTGTAGGATTCAGAAGCAGAAGTCAGGAAGGACTTGGAAGCTGGCAGGGGGATTGGAACTGGATGATCTTAAGACCTTTTCCAACCCTAACTATTCTATGATTCTATGGTATCTGTCCGTCTCTCTTTGCAAGTCTGTTTGCCAGCTCTAACAACTGTGTTAAATCAGAGCACTTCAGTGGGCAATGCTGCTTCTCTATGGGCCATGCAGCTACCTGGTCGGACACTTCATATCCCTAGGTGAAAGGTTTTAAAGGTACTTCTTTGTCTTGTTAGAAACAGTATATACATGAACCAGAGGGAGCTGCCAGCCTCCACAGAATTTCATTTGACAGGGAAGAACCCAAAAGAAACAGATGTCTGATGAGATCTTAAAAAAAAAAGAGATTTTTTCATCTTTTCTTTTTAACCTAATATTGCCTAAAATAATAATTTTGAGGTAACTGTGCTATAAAATTCAAAACAATTGCAGTTGGAATTAGATATTTCAGTGTTACTAAAATTAATTCTTATAATTTGACTTTAATATTACTTCAGCTGTGATTTGCTATGGGAAGCTTCTACACAGTATGGGTTGGCTCCAAATCACATCTATTCTTTTCACTGCTGAGGGTTCAATGCAGAGTTTAAGGGGCACCTGCAATGCTGATGTCCTGGACCAGGAGAGCCTGCTTCTTCTTGACCATGTCCCTGGTGCCTCTCTTTGCATTTATGCAGGATGGCAATACATCCTCAGTGCTGGAAACAGCAATGGGCTATAATGAATGTGTGTTCTCTTTGTACTTGTTCCTCTTCTGTAAGAGGAAGGACCTTGCTAGATAGGTAGAAAGGAGGAAAAGAAATCAGCCTGATTCTCACAGAGATAGAGATGTTGACATCTAAGAAGACCAAAATATTTTTCAGACTGTCTTAGATTAAATTCCTGGTCTCTATGAAGGTGTAGGAGCATTGTCAGGAACTGCAGAGCAGTTGATGCCAAGGAGAGAGCTTCAACATAAGAAAATCTCTCATGAGGTTTGACACAGCTGCGTAGACATAATCCCACAGTGCTTCACTAAGGGGAAGATTAATCATTTGAACTCTTAAAGTGGTATTGTTGGAAACAGATTCATCCCAGCCAGCATCCGCACAGATTGGATCCATTAAAGACTCTGCCTTCAAACGGCATGACTGTTGGTCCAGCCCCAGACATCGTGTTAACACATCTGCAAAGTTTTGTTGCTATTGTCCTTTGATCAGGACACTTTTTATGAGTGTTGCTTCATGGAGTCTGAATAAAAGCCAAGTAACAAACACTAAGCATGTGTGACTGCAACGTGTCTTGCCATTCAGATGATGCTACTTCAGACAGAAAGGCGAAGAGAAAGATAGAGAATGTATCCCAGATGACAAATATTGGCAGAAACCTCATAACTTGGACAAAGAGTATTGTCTTTTTGTCACTACCCATGCAGTGAATATAAAGGCCATGGGTACAATACTAAGCCTTGATCTTACAAAAACTTCTGAATGTAATTGAATACACAAATACATTTTCATTAAGTACATGCTCATGGCAGGGGGGTTGGAACTAGATGATCTTAGGGTCCCTTCCAACCCTAACTATTCAATGATTCTACAGGTTTACTTACATTCTACATGATTGTCTACAGCCAGCAGCCAGCATCAGTCTCTGCTGGCAGTGTAGGTGCATGCTTTGGTTTATATCAGCTCACCAACTCCATAGACAAGAAGCACAAGTGGATTAGGAGCAAGAGACATGATGCTGTGTCAGATGATACAAAAATATCAGTGCTCAAGCTCTGAGAATTCCCACACGGGTGGACTTGCTGGGAAGAGTTATTTCCAGGAGGGCATGTATGCATTACCAGGAAATAAGATTGCTGCCATGCAAGCTCCATCTGACATGTAGCATACAATGCACCTGTGACTGTGTCCATCTGACCAAAGGATGCTTCAAGGTCTCAAAAAGAGGACCGTTTTCTGAGGAGGCTACAGACATATATATGTGTCTTTTGTCTTCATTGACTTCTGTGCACACAGCTCTGGGCTGAGAATTTGGTGGATAAGGAATACGTAGGCACAGAAGCTCTTAGATCCTTTGTAAAACCCTCTTAGCATCAAAAGCCTCAATTCAGACTGAAACTATTACTGTTCGCAGAAAGAAGTCAGGCTTCTGAGTCCTTTCTCGGTATGCGGGCATTAAATGTACATATATGTAGGAAGAAAAGATTCAAAAGGTCCCCACTGCAAAGTGAGTCACCAGCTAGGCTTGGTTTCTGTGCTATTTTCAACTTAAATTTGCATTAGCAGAGGCAAAGTTCAAGGTTTTAAGGGTAAATGTGTTAACTTGCAGGTTTGTCCAAGAGCTTCTTCCTTATAGCTAACCTGACCTTCCCCTGTTTCAGTTTAAACCCATTGCCCCTTGTTCTATCGCTACAGTCCCTGATGAAGAGCCCCTCTCATATATAAGCAGTTGTTGATATTTCTTCTGCAGAGAGAGGAAAACAAAAGGTTGGTTTCATATGAGAAGGAAACTTCAAAAGTTTTTTAATTGCAATGAGTCTTTTTCTGTTCATGATTATATTTACCCAAGTCTGAAGGCAGAACTCATGTATAGGGTAAACCACCAAATTATGGGGAGTTTTGTCTTCTCTGTGTTTAGTGATTGCTATTGGAGTCAGCAGCTCCTGCCTAGCTTGATAGTAACTGAAATTTCATGATGTTTAGTGAAAGGGATTTAAGATATTGATCTGGTTTTCCGTGGACAAATGCTATTAACTCTGAATGACAGATATCACAGCTGGTCTATCTGCAAGTGGCCCAATACCAAGAGTTGGCATTAACTGACTGTGAAAACTGATTTGTCACTGCCACAGCTGGGTTAGAGGAACACCGAAGTGTGTCCATCTTCAGTGAGGATCTCAGTAAGGTGAGCAGAGTGACTTGAAAGACTCATTTAATAAACATAGAAAATCATGGAATCATAGAATAGTTAGGGTTGGAAAGGACGTTAAGATCATCAAGTTCCAACCCCCCTGCCATGGGCAGGGACACCTCACACTAAACACTCATATTCCAAGCACAGTTACAGACTCCAAATATGAGTCAGACTTACTTTGCAGACACAGAGAATAACATTCATTTGACTACTGTAGTGTTCCCTTAGCTGTGGGAAACTTCAAATCCTCAGCTCAAGACCATTTCACAGATGCATTCCATGGTAATAATGAGATTTCTCGCCTCACAAATGCCATCATCAGTTAATCCTCACACATGTAAATATTAGCTCTTTTCTCCCAATTGAATGTAAGCTTTATAAGGAAGAAACACAAATTCACATCCACACGGCATCCAGCAAGAATCACTGCATGAATTAATAAAAGCCAGCATTTAAAATCTTCCCTTTCAGGGAGCAAAGGGTTGCTAACATGGATGTTCACCACAAAGCCTGTTTTGAAGTGAAAGAACAACTTATATCCATTTTGGCACTGATCTGTCTAACAGTTCATTATCCATCTGCTTAGTACTCTTCCAGGTTTTCAAACTCAAGGTGAAATTCTAACCCCACTAGAGATAATAGGGTTGAGCCATCAGTGTCAGCAGGATTAAAATGACAGCCTTAGTGATTTTCCTGTGAGTTTACACAGCTTTCTAGAGCTCAGATGATTCATAGATTCTGTGAATTAACATTCCAAGTCATAAACAGTAGAATGGACAAGCTGTTCCATTTGCCTTCACTTTTTGGAAAAATTCTGCTAGGAGGTGTGTAGAAGTGGCTTGCGTTGATTTTTTCAGGCCAGTCAATGCAGAACATGCAGTCCCAATGTAACCTACATGAGAAATAGTCTTTCTTTGCCATGTCACTCCGATCATTTTGCAGGATAAAGAGAAAGGGATGGATGTGTTTGGGGTGGTTGCAGCAATCCAGGTGGATGCTGCCCACTGTTGACTCTGCAACTTGAAAAGACCAGGAAATGTTTTGCTTCTTTGGTTGACATTTAACTCAAGAAAGAATAGACTCATAGAATGGTTTTGGTTGTAAGGGACATTAAAGATTATCTAATTCCAACCTCCTTGCCATGGGATATATATCTAAAATATATATGTACATATATGCATATGTATATATCTATATATATGCATATAAATGTGTGTATATGATGATGGCTTGACTTCGCGAACGAAGATTTTGGGAAGGGCTTTACCCAC
>JANHGB010056428.1:0-76042 GCA_026283785.1 Coracopsis vasa
CAGGTCTATAACAGTGAAATTCATGATGCAAAATTTATAGCATTTACTTACAATCAGAATATTTTGATGACAAATTATCTACAAAAAATTCTTTTTGCATTGTGTTTAACTGGACTTAGGCTGTTAACTTTTTAAATTACTAAACTGTTTAAAATATGCAGAGATGAAAACAGTCCTTGTAATATTTATATGGTTCATATGTTTATATAAGTTTTTCAAGACTGATTAGCAAGTTGGGAAGCCTATGTCCAACCAGATACACCTCTAATTTTCACTAGAGGTCTTGAATTTGGCACTCCAAATCCTATTTGATTATTTTGTCTGGAAAATTAAATTAAAGGAAAGAAGGAATGATTTTTATGGATTGTCCCTATGATATGAAATTGGAAGGAGAAGACAAGACTGAATATTTGTTGCAAGTTTCAAAGTTTTTAATTTTCCAAGTAGAAGGCCATAAGAATCATATAGGAATTGAGTCCACTTGCATGAATCTGGAAAGCTATGACCACTGTATCAGGCTAAGGCAGCTGCAGGGGAGTCCCAAGTGATAAGCAGGAGTAATGCTGGGATGCAAGAGCTCATGGATTGTGTCTCATTTAATTCCCTTCAACCTGATCATACATATTTCCTGTAAAGTAATTTCTGAAGATCTTAGGTCGTCCCAGAAAGATTAAGAATACTGCACTGGAATACGAGAAACAGTATGAAGTCAGCTTTTTCCTTAGTAAACTATGCAAACCCTTGCTGTACCATTAAGGTACACAATTACTAAAATATGTAAAATTGAAATAATAAACATGTAGTTTGATTAGATGAGGATATAAAAGCTGTGGTAGTAAAGTCAACATTTGAACCAATCAAGTTTATGAAAATTAAACTAGCAGAGCATGCATAAATTAAGCATGCAAGCATTTCTGAAGTATTCAACATTTATTAGGGAAAATAGTGGAAGTTTTGTTTTCATCTAGAATGATATGACATACAGGCATGACCTCTGTCACCTCTTCAGTGCTAAATAGGTGAGCTTATCATACTTAGTGGCAAATGACTTCAGTAATTTTTGTTGTTTCCTATTTCCCATTAAAGAAACTTTCAGGACAATATTTTCGGTGCTGCAGTGTATTAAAATAATACTAACTTTACCCATGAAAACAATGACCAGCCTTTTTTCACTTAGAAAGTGCAAAAGGAGGTCCACCATGCCAGACTGCCTAGCTTCTGCTGAACACAGAAATGTTGTTTCTGAGCTATGAATGCCTGTTTCTATGAGAGAATGTTTCTAAGTGAAGCTATTCAGGTTTCTGCCCTGAAGCTTTCCCAGTTGCCAGACTTCAGTCTCTATTGGTTGCAAAAGAAAAAGGAAAATCAAAAGTTCAGGTTAGTCTTTGTACTCCATTTGTAAAAATGCATTCAGAAAAATACCTATTTTGAATCTGAATGCACCAAAACAGATGGAGTGTGGGTAATTTTCCCCCATGTGTTCACATTTCTATCACAAGATTGTTTCATATATACAAATGCAAAGGGTCATATATTATGCAGATGGCAGTAAGAGAAATGCAGTATCAAGGCTGAGAACCCATCATGTGTAACAACACCTTGAGGGCTACTCTCAATTGCTAGAAGAAAAAAAGGTGGATGCTGCCTAGGGATGCATATCTGCTCTATTTATGGCCCTTCTGCTTCCTTTATTATCCCAAATTGACACATTTTCCTTGATCTCTTTCTCTTGCTCCAGAGATCCATTCAATGGTTATTTTCCCAATGAGGAAGCAAGACTTTAGGCAGATTTGTTATGCTGAGTTTAGCAACTGTAAAGCTAATTCATCCCTCTACTTGGAGGGGAGATATCTGCTCATCTGCTGACCACCTTAGTCTTTTTTCAACCCTTCCCTTTGGCAACAGTTTTGTGTCTCCTGTCTTCGTATCAGGCAAATTAGGCTATGTCCTCTAAACCCTGACAGGGATGTCCAATTGCTTCAGGGTTTAAAACAGCTAAAAGGGATGTGTTTTGGGTTTGTTTTTTTTTTTTTTTGCCTTCTTTTTCTTTTCTTTCTTCTTAGTAGCTGCTATTAGCCTTACCCTCATGTTTCAGTGAGTTCTCTCCCAGCAGGGAAACGGCTTGCTGCAGGGTGCTTTGTTGCTTTCATAAATCTCTAATTAGGTCCCTATCTGATTTAACAAGAAGTCAATCCTGTCCCCAGTCATTTTTAAAGCTTTACAAATCTTTGCTTTTTGAAGATCCCAGTGAGAAAACAGCTTCCTACCTATCCCACAACTAATCTTTTCTACTTGCTTTGAAGGTGTTTCCTAATACCCAAACCTCCTCGCTAAATAAAATTGGAGCAATTAAATAGGAAAACATTGTAACATATATTTCCATGCTCAAACAATGTCTCTCAGATGGTTAGGATTGGTTTCTGACTGGGGACAAGGCCCTTTACTGACAACAACAGGGTCCAGTAAAGCAGGTTTAACTCCACAATGCTTTGGCAATATCAAGGTATTACTTGAATTTCAAAACCTTTGGTTTTTTGTTGGGATTTTTTGTTTGTTTGTTTTTGTTTTGTTTTTAAGGATTAATTTAATGTTATTCAGCATTCAATTCTAGACTTGATGAAAGAGGACCACCAGTGGAATTTGTTAACATTATCTCAACTCAGATGTTGGTCACTCCTTGCTTAGCAGGTATAGGAGCAAAATGGAAGAAGCAGCTGTTCAAAAGTTGGAAACGCAGTCTGGAAATCAAGACCAGTAGAATACAAGCATTGATTGTGCGCTTGAGTCCTCCCCCTGGGCTTTTAAAGGGAAATGTAACATTTCCAGAGTCTGAAGAGATTATTTCTGTACATGTAACACAAGTGGGATTAAGTACAAGCAGTTTTCCTGACAGCAAAAATTGAAATAGTCATATTACCTGCCTCCACAACTTAAATGACCGCTTCTTTTGCGGCTTTTGTCTCTGGGGGAAGCCCATCTTAACCCTGAAGTTTCTTTGTACCTTTCAGCTCAAATGCCAGAGACCTGGCAAGATTAATACATCTTTCATGAAGCCATGCAAAGCACATTGTGAGAGGTGCTGAGTGCCCTTTACTCACTGGATCAGGCCAGTGGAAAACTAGAAAAAGTATACAAACCAGCAAGAGAGCAGGAGAGCAGACCAGAGAAATTTCATGGTGTGCTCTTCTTGCTGTCACACTCTTCTCTCCACATCCATCAGTTATTGCTATGTATGACAGGAGGCAGAGCTTTATGGTTGGACGTGAGCTGTTTCTTACACAAGACTACAGTTCAAAGAGAACTATTTCACAGGAACTGTTTCACTGCAATTATATGAGCAGACATTCACAGAGGAAAAAAATCACAGCATTTTTTAACAGCCATATTTGCATGAGGTGCAAACTTCAAACTTTAGCAGATTTCTTCTCCAAGTATAGTTGAGTCTAAACAGGGAGGAAGGAAGAACTGGAGACATAGCTGAGAACATAATTCATACCAATAAGAACTTCATTTCTTGACATCATTGAGAAGATGGACCCAGAAATAACTTCTATTGCTATGATAATAGTAGTAGGTGCCCAAATCCATACAGAATACACCTGTATCTCACATTTAGCTATCACTGGGCATTTGTTCCACAAATCATTAGTATAAAAAGCTAAAAAACTCACCCCAAATCCTAAAGGACAAATGTATTGAACATTAATTACAAGGCCAGAGCCTCTGTTTAATATTGAATACGAAGAAGACGACAAAGATTCAAAGATGTTGTCACACATCCTCTAGTGATCCTGACTGTGAAACCCAGTAGCTGGGTGATTGAGCTAGAATATGTTTGCTAAAAGAATTCCCAAGGATGAATATGTCACTTTTTCTTGTGAACTGTTTGATGATTAATTACTGTTGCTGTCAGCCAGCAAACAGCACTTTTATTTCCCTCACTTGGATTTTTCAGGCTTCAGTCTCGAACGCTAGAAGGGAACTGGAGTTTGCGTCTCTGCTGGGCTAAAGGGCTAGCCAGTCTTGGATGTGCTCTCTCATCATTACCAGGTCTGTTCTTTACCTCCTCTTTGGAAAGCCAGTTGACTCATGCTTCCCCAGCATTTCTGGTTGTGTAATCTGTCTATAGCTCTCCAAAACACATCTTTCCCAAGGACAGCTCATGCATGTGATGAGTGTTTTCCAAGTTGCAGTTTTTACAAAGATCTCCAACATATGCCTCATGCAGTTGTCCAAAACACTCCTGAAAGTTTATTCAGGATCACATCCAGCTTTCTAATGTGTGCATATCTCTAAATATCAAAGCTAGCCACCTTATCCTAAAAGTAACACTGGGACATCACCAGTACTAAGGAGGAATATTAGGATATTGATGTGCAAATGAGCAGACTGACTGAAATCTTAGGTTAACTCTAGTTTAAAAGCTACTTGGTAGAGAAATTGCAGGACACAGCAGGTCTCTTCTTTGGAGCTTAGTTTTGCATGTCAATGCACAGCACGCTCCCTCCTTAAAGGTAGATGGCAACTAAAGAGGGAACATAAGGTAGCTAGAGGCTCATTTGAGTAGGGTCTTTATGAGAAGAGAGATTTATTTTTTGGGGTATAAAGTCTGTGAGTAAAGACTCTGGAAAATTCCTAGGCATTGAACATGCAGATTTACAGGGGAATAAAAATGAGGTTTATCACCACTGTTTTGGAAGAGCATCAAATGTATTGCAAGGGGCTCACCCATGTGCAAGTCATTCTTTTGATCTAAATCAGAAGAAACAAAGTATAAAACCAGCTCATCAGCACACTAAAAGCTCAGGAATCCTGTGGAAAAAACTGTAGACACATTCTCACATTATAGCAATACTTAGGTCATGTGTGACAGTGACAAGCTATAAAGCAGGGGGTGGAGGGATTCCACATACAAAAACTCTGTGAACGAAAGAAAATGATCAAATTATTAAAATATATTAGATCTGTTTAAAAACTTGCATTCCAAATTAAGATAGTAACAGAAAACAGTGACATTTCTGCTGACTGGCTCTTACCTCCTGGTAGGTGCATTGTTGTTTCCAAGCAGTGACAAACAAAATTGAATATTTCTCCAAAGGTCACATCTATCACAGTTTTTATTTTCTCATTTGATTCAGTGTATTAGGGTCTTGTTATATTTTCTATTTCACCTGTTTGGTGAAGTAAATGATTCCTCCTCTGGATGGAAACCAAATGTTATTTATAGAGTTGAGTCAATATTTCACAGCAAATAGCCTATCCAGTCAATTCAAATTTTCCTTCTGTTCATTATTTGTTTATGATCAGCTTGCTATTTGTTATCTCAAATTAGGGATAGTAGTTCAGTCTAGATCAATGGAAGATTTAGGCAGTCATGTACAAATTCATCGTACTTCATCAAGTTACAGCAAATGAAATTATTGCCGGTTGAATTCTAAGTATGTTCTTCTACCCATTAGGAGAAAGGCTTTCATAGGACATTGCCACTACATTCAGGGTGGCCTGGCAAAGTTTGCCTTTCACCTTGATTAAGATTATAACAACTCACAGGGCCACCCTACAAAGGAAAAGAGACGAATTTGTACAGTATTAGACATAAGCTAGCTCTTTTCCACCATAAAAAGAATTAACTTAGCATTTAAAGCCACTGCATGCTAGGAAGAATTTCTGAGTTAGACCCCTAACTATTTTCACTCTGGCTCCTTTTACACAGCTGGTTTGGCCACCAGCACAGATCTTTCACCTACAGCATGTATTTTTTTTCCAGCTCTTATTATTATAGTATGAATAGAACAAGAAAGTTTTATTTTAGAAAGGATAGTTTACTCTTTCACTGAGGGCTTGGAATCTCTACAGCTGTGAAGTGGTCCCTTTGCGGGTAGAATGCTGCAATGAAGCCACAGGTTTCTAACCTCACCACAGGGTACAGAAGCATGAAGCCATCTCATTGCAGATCAGCATGCTTGGGTGTCTGTAACACTTTGGTAGAGGATGCATAGAGAAGAACACTTTTTTACTGAGCACTGGCACCGGTTGCCCAGGGACTGGAGTCTCTACCTTGGAGATATTAAAAAGCTGTCTGGACATAGCCCTGGGCAACTGGCTCTAGGTGTCTCTACTTGAGCAGGAGAAGTTGGACCAGATGCCTTTCAGAGGTCCCTTCCAACCTCAACCATCCTGGGATTCTGTGATTCTTCCACACACCTGAGGCCACAGGGATGACAGACTGCTGCTCAGCACAGCGGTGGCTGCAAATTTCAGCAATGGGTTGTCCTCATTTACCTCTTCATCTATGAAAATATTAAATAGACCAGGTTCCTAACTGTGACCCTGTAATTCCTGACTTCTGGTTATTCATATTTGGCTACCTTTCATCAGTAAATTTGTTGATCTCACTCATCTTTCAAATCTAGATGATTTGCCCCTCTATTTCTGAGAGATCCTGTCATACAGCAATACAATTCAGGAATTAGCTACACTCTTCATATTCACTATTACTCGCAAAATTAATTGGTTTAATGATATGACCCAGTTTTTATAAAACACCTGACACTTTTTGTAACTTGAAGAACCCAATTCCAGTTTCATAGTGCCAAAAAAATTAACATGGGAGAAAAAGTCCTGTCCTACTGACGTTGTCCTATAGGCGGATCATTACCTGGTATGCAGCAGTAAATGGTAACATTTCCATTGACTCCAGAAGCACTCAGATTTTTTCACTCGCTTAAGGCAGAATCATGCTCAAGTGGCACAACTCAGCTCAAAGACAGAAAGAAGATGCAAGCAATGCGTCAGAAATATCAGCTGCAGTTTTTCTCCTTCATATTCAGAAGAGTACTATGCTTCTCAGGTCTTGTTGATGAATATGCCTAATGCTATGACAATTTCCCCCATAGATATAGGGAAGTCTACAGGAAGCAGAATTACTTTCACTATAATATGCTTTTAGTAAATACTCCGATAGTATTCTTTTAGTACAGTACAATTTGTTAGCCTTTATGGCATGTAGTAAATTAATAAGAGCTACACACTGATTTTTATTACTTTAGGTAGAAAGATCACAGCCTTCTCAATGTAACTGAGCAACTGTAAATTACTGTTAACAACTACATGAGAGAGAAGGAAGTGGAAGAGTCACCTCCACACTGATGATTGTTTCCTATTCTTCCTTTGTGAGTTTTGGGAAGGGAAGCTTTCAAATAAAATAAATAAAATAAAGGGGAGACTGATGGGCTGGAAACCCTGTATCTCTGCCAGGGCTACTGAGGACTTTGTAGCTCACCATCAAAGGAATTCCTTACAACTAGCAGGATTGATAGCCATTATGTTGTTAAAATACATTTTTCATGAATGCAAATGTATTTTGAAATCTTTAAAAATCCAGGGTCATAAAAAGAGCCCCCACAGAGAACAGGTTTTAAATCAAATTTATGTCTTGTTTCCACAATAATAATCGGGTTAGCTGCCTAAGAATATACAGCCAACTGAGTGTTGCAACTCCAGTATTACAAAACCAACTATCTAGACCAGTATTGGTACGTTTCCCAGAGTGAGCATTTACAATATGCAGAATATGGTCGCAGACATGACGTTTCACCAAACAGAAGATACATTTCAGTGTGAATCTCACCTCAGATGACATCAAGAGAATCCCCACAGAAGTCCTTGAATGTGCTCGGCAAAATCAGTGTAAGTAAGAACAGGATCTGCTCCCCACTAGTGGAAGGCTAAAGCTTGCAATCTCACATTGACCTGATGTGGCACAGGTGTTCTCAGATGTTAAAATAACAGAGGTTTACAGCAGCAGCGAAAAATCAGCTCCTTTGAAAGGGTAAACAGGATCTGTCTACACCAGCAGCACAGCAGAAGCAATCTGGAAAGCTACACGGTTGGTTTTGGGGAGCCAGTGTCTACGCTTGTATGTGTTGTGTATCATCTGGAGCTCGCTCAGACCAGATTCAGCCTTATCATCGAACCATAGAATGGTTTAGGTTGGAAGGGACCTTAAAGCTCATCCAGTTCCAACCCCCTGCCATAGACAGGGACATCTTCCACTAGAGCAGGTTGCTCAAAGCCCCATCCAACCTGGCCTTAGGATGGGTCCTGCGCACAGAAGGCCCATGAGCAAGTCAAAGTGCCTGAAACAGAGCTGGAGCACCATCCCGCTACATTGCTTCATATGAAAGAAAACCTGCTTGTATACTCTGGGATTGCTCTGCAATGTGAATCCAAGTATGGTAAATGGGTACAGTCAGAAAATATGCTGTAAAGCAGGTTCCTGCTCTGGGCTGCATCACTGATTTAGGCACAGCCTTAGAGACTGATAGTGATACAGCTGTTTTTGAAGAAGTGAGAGGACACTGGGTGCTAACTGAGTCAAAAAGTCAATTCTGGGAGTAAGAACAAGGTACAAGATGTGAAAAAAAGTGAATGTGGTGACATAAAATCCAAGCTTCTTAATGACTTTAGAATGATTCAGGAATCACTCTTCAAACTGACCACACAGTGTGTGTAACACCTGTGTGCGTGTTAGGGGTTGCAAAGGTACAAGGGAAAAAAAGTGCAGTTCAAAATGAGCAGGAAAGCCAACGGAGAGAAAACATGCTAGCTAACAAGATAAAAGGAAGGAGACATATAGCAATGGTTGGGGTGGAACCACATGCTGCCTTTAGGGATGAGAATGATGTGTCTCTGTGGATGGTGTTTTGAGACAGAAGAAGACATACACATTCAGGTGTGATGGAAGAAGTGAGGAGAAGACCACAAGACACGGTGGCTATGGGAGGAGGCAAGTCAAACACTTTTTACAGACTGTGATTTGGGCACAATGATAGAGGAGAACTGTCAGAGAGGGAGAACTGAGAATCAGCATCAAGAGAACAACAGAAAAGGCCAGTTTTATACACACTAAAATGAAGATGTTTCCCTAACCACCTTGGAGGTGACATGAAGCAGTATGAACAGATACAGGTACCTAAGAAGTGGCTGAAGACAGAAGAGGGTTTCAGAAGGCTTGGAAAGTTGCAGGTACTGCTGGACATGTGGGACATCTGATGTGTGAAGCCATGCAGGCTCCTGAGCCCGCTCCTGCCCCTGGCTGGACTCTGGTGGTGGATAGGAGCTGGGCTGGAAGGCAAGGAGGCAGAAGCTGTAGAGCTCAGGGATCAGGCACAGCAACAAAGGACATTCCACCCTGGATCACAGCTTTGTCCCATCAGGTTCCATTCTTTGCCCACAGCCATACTTAGCACCCTCGGCACCAGAAAAGCAAGCCCCACAGTGCTTTGCAATGCACGTTGAATAGCTGTGGTCTAAAGTGGCTACAGACAAAATAATTTTCTGCCTGCTATTTATATCCTTAAGCATAAGATTTTATTATGGCTTGTTTGATAGCTACGTATTTTACCGAGTCCTTTAAAATAATTCCAAGAATTTGACACACTGGTTTCCAAGAAGAGAGCAAAGAATTCCAAAAGGTGTTTTACATGCTGTGAAATTGCAGGTTCTTTCCTTTGTTCTAAATTTACTAGTAATTAATTTCCTCTAGCAATCCCATATCTGAATCTTGGCACTATAAAACCAAGGGGCTGAACACAAGCCTTCAAAGGCAGACTGCTGATGGGCTGATGCAGAGTGCCCTACAACAACGCAGGTTTTATTTTTTGAGGAAGTATTTGGGTAATGTTCTTATCGTAGCCGAAGTGAAAAACTAGCATCTGGCTGATGAAATAAAGAAATGAAAACCAGGGAAGAGTTTCTAACTATATTTGGCCTGTCCATGAAAATTATATGTATTTTCCTCGGCCCAGCCTTCTACCCTATGTTTTCAGGCACAAAGACACAAAGCTAAGTTTACTTTCCAAGCAAAAGGGGGCACAAAATGGAAATAGTGTAAGCAGTGAAAAAATACATTTGTAACATTTTTCACTGTTATGAGGGTAAGACAGAACTACGCAATTAGATTCCCTGTGTCTAGCACCAATATTATGTTTTAAACCACACATACCTGCATTATAACCTTATTTGTATACCTGTCACCCCAAAGTTTGTGAGAAATGCAGAAAGAATCTAGTCTATCCTTTTTAAGACCTTTACAGCTGCAGCAGGTTTGCACTGAAACTGCTCACGCTGGTCAGCAACACTTTTGTGGTGTTTTTTCCCCTTTTTATACTTTTTCCACCCATCAGAAAAAGTTGCAGTTTTGCTGCTTTCTTGATTCAGAAGAAAAACAAACTGTTGGCCAGGCTGAAGTCAGTTGAGATGCAACGCACTTTAAAATGCAAAGACACTGAAGTACCGTAGCTCTTCTATACTCCAGGGTGAATCTCACCATCTGCTATGCTTGTGGCTGAGACTGACCTCCCTTTGTATTAGACAAAAGTAATTGTGGGGATCAAAAGAAGTTTAAATGAGGAAAAAACGTAAGTGCCAAATTTACAGGCTGCATACAGTTTCTGCACACAAACCAGCAAGCATCCACGAGGCATTTATTTTTATTCAAAGGCGATGAGTATTTTACAGCCTAGCGAAATCCTCTTCAGTGAACACTTCAGCTCTGCGATCCTTCTCCTGCAGACACAAGTATCTGCTTCCCAGTCCTCTCCCATGTACACTCTTTATCCAGCCAAGGATGAAAGCCACCAATGAGAAGTAATTCTTCTCCAAATTTCCAAGTATGAGCTATTTTTCTAATTCCCCCACTCCGGGTGTAAAGAGGCTCAGCAAACATGCCAGACTGCCAGCCACCAGTTGCCTATCAACATCTATGTAGAGGAAAGGCACTATTTCCAAATCAGGATCCTGCCCCTCCTCACAAAGCAATTTTCTACTGAGATATCTAAAAGGAACCCAGTAGCTTTCCTGCGAGTAAATAGCTCGTTAAGGCTGAAAGTAGGGTTTGTGTGCAATGACTGTCCTATGCAAATCAGAGCTGATGAGCACTTAACTAATCTGTTTACAGACCAGAGCTGCTGGGCAGGCCTCAGTGATTTTCTATCAAAGCAAAGAACCATTCTTTATGGGCATCTGGTTGTCCCTGAATTGGTAGTTTAAGCATATACCCTTGCTTCAAAGAAAGATCAAAGGATTTATTACTTCTAAATGAGTGCATTATTTCCACTTACTACTTTCTTGTTTGCAATGTGTAAACAGCACCATGGCAGGGGTACCTTAAGACTCCAGTTTCTCATAGATTCCGGAACGTGATTGTAGATGTTATATGTAGCCTGTAACATGCAGGATGTTACATAGATACAGAAGCAAATAAAATACTAGTAAACAGATTAGAACATCCATTTCTGGAAAATGGATTAAAAAAAAAAATCCCACCAAAGCAAACCAGCTGTTTTTTAATACAAGAAAAGGGCTAGTTTTCATTTTTACTGTAAATGTAAACAATGAGTCTGCTTCAAAATGACAGCCACAGGTCAGCGGACAGAGCCAGTTTTGGCTCCTCTTTCTATGAAAAGAAACACACATTGCTCCCGCTCTCAGAAAAAGCTGAGATACCGCAGTCACGAAGTAGCACAACGACCAGTTCAATGAACAAATTCCTATTACCCCATAAATGCCTGCCATCCCCATCCTTTTGGCTTACTGTTTATAGCTCCATTTACTTATTAAGTCTGGAAGAAACAAGGGAGACACATTCATTATGTGCTTTCTGGCACTATTGGGAGCACATGGAAAGCGAGCAAGACCTAACATCTTATTTGCAGGCACACTGAAGGCCTACAGTCAGCTCGGGCACAGCACTGGAAAAGGAATTTTCAGGAGGAAGCGCAGAAGTAGATTCCAGGCAGCCAGGGCCAAGCCAGACAAAGCTGCCAAAACTAGAGCCACAAGCAGCCCCAGGGAGAGTTTGGAGAGGCTGGTGTGATGTTTATTGCTCAGACGGCAGAGCTGGGTGGTGCAGTGCGGGACAGGAACTGCATTCTGCTGGCTGTGACTTTAGTGGTGGTATCTAAAGTCTGCAGACTTGGTGTCTCCATCTTTATCATGGTGCCGGAGGGAGCAGATTGTTGTTCCCTTATCTCTTTAACAAGAAACCACCTTCCCCTGACAGACCTAGTAGGTCACACAGCACAAGATGCTGCCTACTTCTCCTCTTTTATTAATCACAGGCTCCATCGCATGCACATAAGCTAACACAGTTGTCTGCCCAGGGACAAGCAGATGAAAAAAGTCACAGCAATATGGGGTAGGAACAGTACCCAATTGCTTTCCAGTGAGAGTAACATGTTGGCATCAGCTGCTGTGACCTACCAACCTCCAATTGCTTAGCAGTGTTTTTCTCTCCTTGTCCTGACAGGGATGAGGAATTGGCTATTTCTGAGTATGAACAGTAAATGTAGCCCAGACATAGTCAAATGCAGGAAAAAAAGAACCACCTGACGTACTGCGGACTCTTGGTGCCATGCTATATACAGGTTCAAACAAGGTAGAGCTTGTATTGAAAACCTTGCATGTAGAAATGGAGAAGAATCCAAGCATATCTTAAATCCACATGTCTGAAGCTCCAGCTGCAATCACCAGTGAGTGACTGAAGCTAGTCTGTTCTGTGAACAGCAGATTGATGGCTGCCTGACACAATTACACAACACCAAGAGGATTTGTCCTAAGCATCGTATAGAGGAAGAGAAAACGGCACAGACTGCCAAGATGATGTTGTAAAACAGGTAACAGCTACAACATCTAATGCATTATTAGCCTACTAAATACCAGTCATTGAAAGCTTCCAGGCTCTGAAGCCATGGAATAACATGACTGGAAAGCAAAAATGGCCTACTATTTCTAGTCACAAACTAGACAGTTTAGCTACTGGAAACAGCTTGTCTACACAGCACTGCTGCCCCACTATTTACCCAGCTTCCCAGGAAAGCCTCTAGGACTAGAAATCTGCAGATAGGCAAACAAGCTAGCTTACAGCTGGCTAAGGCATGCCTGCATTCAGTGATTACAGTCCAGTTACCACCATTAAATCATTTGGAAGAAAGTGCTCAGAAGAAAGTAGGCAGCTCAGAGACTTTAAGAAGTATTATTTAAGTTGCTTCCCACATCACTTGCTTCGCTACAGCTGCTGGTTCTATAAATTGCCTGCATAAATCCAAGCTTGTTCTGTCATGCATCTCCAACTGGAAGACAGACAGTAACACTTGATTCTGGCCAAATAAAGCTTATGTCTGACCACATTTATTACTTTTGTTTTACTTGTCTGGTTTCTCCTTCGAATTTCAAGATGACAAAATACAATTAATTTCTTTTCTAAAAATACTGTTAAGGACTGAAATGTATTATAATAATATCTGCATTTCAGGTATGTGCAAACTTACCTTTTTATCAGCTGTATTTCAGTTGCTTTTGTCCAGTCCTCCAAGTCTTTTGGAAATCGGTGAACTTCATAAAACGTATGTTAGCACATTATCTCCATATACAGCATTTACTTTGTCAAACAGGACACTGTCATCACTAATGGAGGCTCAGTAAAACCAAACAAAGAAACAGACTGAGTTATCTCTGACCTCAAATGAAAACCCAGACCTCATCTCAGGGTCAAGGTCAAAAGGAAGAGTTGGGTGTAAATACAGAAAGAGCCAGATGGCTTTTAATTATACACTGGTTATTATGAGACATTTAGTAGTTTAGAAAGGTTTGTCCACCTGTTTCAATTTACCCCAAGTGCTCACAATCCATGATGAACGCCAAAACAACAACAAAAAAATCACTGCCATATGGATGCCTAGATACATGTCATACATGTATTGAACTCAGCAACCACAGAAATATTCATTCTCTGTCCACCTAAGAAAATTTTGTAACTGTTGCTATTATTCTTATTGGAAAAAAAATGAATGTGTAACTGTGCCAGCAGGCAGGATGGATTGTGACAAATCACATCCAGAAAACAACAAATCTTAAACATACCAGTAGCCTTCAAAGACCGTACATCCATTATGCTCTTGCACAGAATGGCAAAGACATCTTTGCCATTGAAAGCCTGATCTTGTCAAGAGCACTGTTTATTCTAATTTGTAGATGTTGAACTGAACTTCTCCCGCTAGTGAAATACACTTTGCACTTTTGCAAGGCTTGCAGTAAGAGTTCTAAGAACTTCATACCAAAGTCAATAAAAAGACGCCCCTTCCACAAGTCCCACAGACTTTAAGAGGGTCTTAGCAAACCTTAGGTCTAAAATACTGCAGAGAACCCCAGTTCCACATGTTGTGCCAGTGCACCAAGAAAACCCAACAGAGCTCTCTAAACTGCTTCAAAGTTTCCACAACAAAATTAGCCAGCCTTGTAAAGACAGACAGGATTCTTAACTTTTCTTGAGAACAGCTGATTTAAACCTGTTTTTATATGAAGGAAAAGCCAATGATGATGATGTAAATACAAATCGAAGGCAACAGGTATTGCTACCAGTCAGTTTAGTACTCTCAGTGTTGTGCCTGGACAAAAAAAATGTGGTCTTACAAATCAAGCTGGTGGACTGAAAGCATAGAAAGACATCTATTGCGTAAATACAGTAGCCCTTGTATGATATTAGCCCTTCTCTACTTGATCCGGGGGGGGCACAGTCTTTCTGTTCCACAAACCATTTAATAAAATCTTCTTGTGGCAAAGAACCGTAAGATTTACACAGCTGAAAAGACAGATAGCTCCATTCTCAGGCAGGCAGAAACAGCAGCTATTCTGTCCCACTCAGCATCTCTCTCATCCACTGTGGGACAAGGCTGGAAAGGAGACCGGCAGTATCAACTCCAGCAGCTTGTGCTGGCTCCTTCCTCTCATAGCCACCACCCCAGCTTCTCATACTCCTGATGCCAGTAATGTGGCACAATCCCTGGCCAGAGGGATGTGCTTGAGCTGCTCCAGGGTTGCATCTTGGCCACATCTGCACTGGAATCACGTGGGCATTCAACACACACTGTGAAATCTTGGCTGTATTGCACTTTATGGCAAAATTCCCATTGATTAAAGCAGAGCCAGAATATCACATATAATACTTGGTCAGAATACCTCTTCTTCCTCCTGAGGCTTGTAAGAGCCATAAATAAAGTTAAAGCAATATAGTACTCACCAGTTTTAATAGAAGGCCCCCTCTGTTAAACAACCACCAAAAATAGTTGCTCAAGACGGGTTATACTGATTCATAAATGAAAGAAGGCTGCTTAGGATATTTTTTTTAAACCATCACTACTTTTATTGGTTGTCAATGTTTTCCTGTTAGTTAATAAATGCATTTGATATAGGTGAGTTTCCAAACTAAGCATGATGGGAGGGCTAGTTTAACATTCAAACTAATTTAAAAAGAAGTTACCTCAAGTTTCCCTTTGGGACATATACAAAATATGCAGTTAATTTGTTGCACCTAATTTGTGTGTATGTACTGGGAGGTAATTAGTGTAGAAATTCAACCAATTTTACAATCTTTCTGTTCAACTCAACAAATTACAGTTTTCAACACCTGTTTCTGGCAGTGACAGTAAGTTTAGTACTTGCTTAATTTCCACAGACCAGAAATATACCCCAAGCAAAAGATACATTATATTTATATGCACATGCAGTATAGCATTGCTAGCATGAATACCACCACCATTATAAGTATCCAGTCACACAATATTCCCCTGCAGAATTAGGAAAAGAAATGTGTATTCTAATATAAATTGTATGACTGGCTTCAGGTATTGGACATCATTAAAAGTTAAGGCACTTTCCATAATAAGACCTAGTTAAAAAGTTGTTTCTAACTTTGCCAAACTAACTGCTTGTTCTAAAACTTTACATGCTGGCTGTCTGCCCTCAAGCTGGGGGTTTGGGGTTTTGTTGTCGTTTTGTTTTTAATTTCAGCCAAAATCCTCCTCCAAGAAGGAGACCACAAAACATTCTGCTGGTTTGCCAAAATAGCATTCTGGCAGCCCTTCCTCCAACTTGAGCATCCTATGCTTTGGGGTAGGAATTTAAAATTTGATCAGAGGTTGTGGGGGAAGAGAAATGAATCCCAGGAAGCCTAAGCTACAAGCCTTTGTGAGAAACATAAAAGTAACAATGAAGTTTCCACGTCTGTAACAGAGACTTTATGATTTCAGAAGCTAAAAGCTTCTAGGGACTTCAGAAAGTCTCACTGAGTGTATTTCTTCCCTCATAGATCCCAACATTTATGTGTGCATATAATGCATAAAGAAAACAAATAATTATGGTTCCTGGAAGCCCAGGGTTACTGGTAATCCCAGTGTTACCAGCAAACACATTCATAGCAAACACTGCTACAGGCTGGGGTAAAGGAAGCATCTCTCAGCAGTCCTGCTGATGCCAGCCAGATCCCCAAGTCAAATACAGAAGAGACAAACTTAACCAGGATTCTCCTACAATTCCTTACCTTATACATAATTATAAAACTTCTAAATGAACAAGGATCCTACTGGCGAAAACATCTTTTATTACCCAACCCCAAATTCATTATGAGACTAGATCCATCCTTTGTATTATGTGAGGCAGGAGTCAGTAGTTTTACCAAAAGAGAGACAAACAATATGTAAAAGTAAGATTGCTCACAGTAGTCCTACACTCATATATATATTCATGAGCCCCACATCCCTGAATAACCTAAAATATCAAGCAGTTTTCAAAGAAAACTAAAGGAGAACAGATCAACCAGTACTGTTTAATGACTTCTGTAAAATGTTACTAAGGTGTTAAAATATAATGTCCAAATTTTCAGAAGATTATTCACAGACTTGAGCTAATTCGAGCACACAATTTTGTTACCCAAATGTGCATATATAAAAGGATTCGCCAAACAACCAAAAAAGGAATGTAAATGTGTAATTGATCATTAAGCCTACAGTCTGCAAGTAAGTTTGAATGTAAGTAGTTCTAGTGAAATCAACATAAGTACTGCTATTCATAAAGCCAAGCGTGTATCTGTACTGTTGCAAGATCAAAGGGATGGTGAATGGTTAAGATAACACATATGCAAATATATTACCGTCTGCATTTCACAGCAAGAGCTCTTGAAAAGCTTGATTTTGCAAGATAATCTGTAGAAAACCAAGCAAATTAAAAATTGAGGCAATTTAGTACAAGGTTTTGGTTAACTGTGGGAGTACAGGAGCGCATCAAAACAAAAAGCAAGTAATCATACAGCAACCACTTACCAGTATAGATTTTTATTTCTTTTCAAAATAATGGAGTTTGTTTAGATTTAAAATACTCCAATAATTACCTAAAACAAAAGTACACTTTGTTAGAACTTCTGATAAGTGCTGTTCTAGAGTTCTGAAAATGCGTGACAGAAAACAAGAAAATATAAAATTGGGTTAACAAAATACAGCTTTACAAGAGGGACACATATTCTATTTTATTTTAACTAAGTCTGACAGGTAAACATGCTGTAACAGCTCTCCACTTAGAAACGTGTGCCTATAAACTTAATCTGCAACCTGAATCCCAGGAAAAATTCACTACTGATCAATTCAAGGCTTAGTAGGTCCAAGGGAAAAAAAAACCCCAACAAACCATCTTGAGCTGTCTTTCTTCATTAAACAAATATTCCCTTTTTCCATAAAGTATTAATTTTTAATTTTAATAGATCACTATATGTCATAAAATCATCATATAACATTCTTTTACTATTCAAGATTCACCTATGTTTGTAGCCATAATGTAAGTTATTTTTTATGCAAATATTTAAATGTTTAATAAAAAAAGTATCTATTTATTGCATCTAGTGAAAAAAACCGACAATAACTTTGATGATTCTTACAAAACAAAAAGAAAAAAACAAATCACTGTCTGGCTAATTGCCAAACATTCCCGTCCTCTGGCTTGCTTTTTCAAGAATCATGAAAAAACCCTGGAGTTCGTTGTGATCTAGACAACCAAAGATGATTAGTCTGTATAGGATCAGGACGCACAGTATCTGATTAAACCCACATACTTCTCAAATGAGCCATAAGGATAAAAAAAATGTGGTTTGTTATCATGTCCATTTCCAAAGGACAGCTCACAAGGTTTCCTCTTCACGTAAAAACTGGAACACAGCTGAGAAGTCTTTCAGGGCATAGCCTTTTGCACACATCATCCTGTAGATCTGATGTGCCTGGGATCCCAAAGGAACTGGTGTCATTGTGTTGGTGGCAGAAATTTGGGCCAAGCCAAGATCCTGTGGGAAGGGAGTAGAGTGAGGAAGACAGCAGACAGAAAGAATAGAGGGAAAGAAAAAAGTCAGGGGAGAAACAAGGACGTAAATAGCCAGTACATATTATAGGTTAGTTGGTTTCCATTGTGAAGAGAGCTCTACTGGCAACAAAGGCAACACTCCAGCCTTAAAATTTCAGTCCTGGAAGAAGGGAGTTTTGTTTAGTTTTTAATTTTTAAAACAGTAACTAAATGTTACTCAACAGAAAAAAAACAAACTTTGCAAGGCAGGCGATCTCCTTCAGGACAGGAGGGATTTTATGGGTTTAGATCACTACATAGTCTGGTAGCAAGACTCAGACTTGTTTTCCCCACTTTGTTATGTCATCTCCAAAAACTAAGTTTCCCTGGCTATTCACTTAAGCATTTCACATAGGTTCTAATGACATAATTTTCTTGTTCGGGCAAAAGAACATCTTCCTTTCTAAAAAAAGGTTAATAATCAAGCTGGAGGGATTTAAATAACAACAAACTTGAAGCCATTTAGCATACATACATTTACTGTAACGTGACCAGTTAATACCAAATGAAATGCATAGGCCACTTTGTGAATATGAATGGTTTGCTGGAAGGATGTATTAAAGAATTCCTTAGGGGACTGTCCTGGGTCTGCTACAACTTTAAGATTTCTTTAATGACTGAAGATAAAGGGATATAGAGAATAATTCTACTGCATTTTTAAATGCTAAATTTGGGGCAAAAGAAGAAGGAGAATTTGCAAAGAGGATGAATTTTAAACCTTTCCTCCAGGAGTCCTGCATCAACTACGTCTATAATCTGAAATAAATAGGATAGAACTCAAAGGTGAGTAGCAGGAACTATGACTAACCATAGTTAGCTAGAAACAGTCAGCTGCACGCATGCTGTACAGAAATGACAAGCCAGGCTGGAGGATGTCTTGAAGTCTAACCTGAATCAGACATGAAAGCAACTGAAGAAGGAAAAGCTAATAAGGGCCTAGATATATAAACAGATCACTTGTCTAAGTATGAAAGCAATGTCTGCACTCAGTGTCTTGCTAACAAAATCAGTTTACTGCCCACATTTTAAGAAAGTTGCTAAAGAACCTCTGAAATGTTACTAGGAAATGCCTGGATTTTCTGTCCATCCAGGACTATGGTGGTTTATAAAATTTGATGTGTTTTATTTTTTTTTTAATAACAAATCTTTGATACAGAAGAACTGAGTGACTGTAGTACTGCTGAATGCACCTTTGGCTTCTCAGAGATGACTTACAAGACAGGTCTTTACTTTCTGTGTGTCTGGATTTGAATTAGCACAAGGAAATTCAAGATCTTACTCTGCTCTCTAAATGTCACTTTGATCTGTAAATCGGCTCTATAAAGGTCATTCTGATACAAATCAGAATTATAGTTACTCTTCCTATTACCCTCGAATGACTTCAAGATCTAGGAAAATGGGAAAAACATACATATCAGATGTCACAGGGTCCAAAATATTCTTCACCTGCATCAGGGCAGATCATTCCTTCTTGTCTAGCAATTCTGTTGAAAGACTGATGACCTGACAAATCTAGGAACAGTAACTTTAACATCACTTACAATAAGATATTCCACGACATATTCCCAGCCTCTTCTAAGCCCTTTATGTGAAACCTATTACCATATTATCCATTTATTCAAAAAAGCCTAAATCATGTCATGGAATGGCAAAATAGCTAATTTCAAACTAGTGAAGGTGTTTGTTTTGGTAGTGATGATCGTGATGTATTTCTTCCTCAAGGGACATTCACAGAAGCAATTCCTGAAAATTCTGAATAAATAGACTGCTAGCACAAATATAAATTTATAGATCAGGTCTGTTCACTTTAATAGTGAAACTCTGTCTCCAAGATGGTTGAAACATCCCCTAAGGCATCAATAATGAAATTGACAAGTACTCCTAACCCCAAAGTGCAGGCAGGTTGGTTTGTTTTTTTAAATTCCATTCTACAAATTAAGAGCTTTGAAGGAAAAACACTCAACCAAACAAAATGTAAGTAAAGCTTATCTTTAGTTTTCTGGCTGTGAAGTGTTTTGCACCTTTTGTCTTGAGTTTGGAGATTGAGTGAAATAGTACAAAACAGCTCTGAAATAAATTTGCCTTTTGCTGACCTTTATGGAAAAGTAAAAATCAGATAATTGTTTATGGCTCCTCTCATACTCTCTGGAACTGACATCTTCCAGATGTCTCACTGTACCAACTAATCTAATCACTTTTTCTCAGCTTGAAATAGGGAACCAAATTCTTTTTCAGAATCTGCTTCCAATGCTTACTTCGGAAATACCTGGTTCCTTACCTTTATTGACATAAACGAAACTGCCATTGGGAATACAGCTGAAAGGCTGTCCTGACATGACTCAAGAATAGTATGACATAAATCTACCTCTTCTCAGGATTCAAAGATGACATTTAATTAGCAACTGTGCTGTGAATGGATGATGTAACTTCTGGCCTTCAATGCCTTGGACACAAAGATGGAGAGGGGAAGTAAACTAGATTTTTTTAAAATGCAAAATCTTTGGAACAGGTTTCACATTAAGTTGACCAAATTCTATGTTTCAGTACGAGATTTCAAGACTGAAGAGCTTTTCCAAGGTGTCTGACAAATGTTCGTGTCCCAAACACTTAAAATAAGGATCCTCTGGCTTTGCTTGACACATTCATTGCTGACAAAATATTTTTAAGAAAACCTTTGACTTCTACCATATTTGGTACGTAAGCAGTAACTTGAAGTTTAGTAACTGTGTTTAGTGACTGTTACTGAGTCAGTCGTATATTTTCATTGTGAAGTATTTTCTTCTCAACCTCAGGGTTGTACCTACCTCCTTTTCCCTTGAATACAGCTTTTTGCTCTTCTCTTAAGTGGCAAAACCAAGCTCTGTATTTCCCAGAAAAAAATTCCCCAACTCAGTTCACAATCTACGTGATATGTCACATACCAGGATGAAATGGACATAGCAGAAGTCTTTCCACAAATTAAGAAGCAGTGTCATAGAAGAGGTCACCACTGCACCAAATAATATCCTGAACATAATCAGCTGTCTCATTCAAGTGATCTTACATCCATATAGAGTAACATAGCATTGTTCAAGGGCATGTAGTGACAGGACAAGTGGGAATGCCTTTAAGCTGATGGAGGGTAGATTTACATTAGATATTACAAAGAAACTCTTCACTATGAAGGTGGTGAGACACTGCACAGGCTGTCCAGAGAAGCTATAGCTGCCCCATCTGCTCAAGGCCAGGCTGCATGGAGCTTCGAGCAACCTGTTCTAGTGGAAGGTGTCCCTGCCCATGGCAGGGGTGTTGGAACTAGATGATCTTTAAGGTCACTTCCAACCCAAATCATCCTATGATTCTATGTATGAACACAAATGCTTCTCTCAGGACAGTATCCCCATGATACTAATATTCAGCGTGAAAAGATTTATTGCACTTACATGCTTAGATGAGAGCTCTCTTCCAGGGTTGATTTCATAATTTACCTTAGGCAATCACTGCGCTGAACACAAAGTAGTTCAAAAGTCAGAGTTCTATAGCTCCTTCCTCCAGCTGTGTGTCCTCATCAGTGGGATGCAGGCCCTGACCTCCTTGCCTACTTTCCTTTGGCCTATAAGAGCTTTGCTTTCCTGACCACAGAGTGACTCAGAAGAGAGCTTTTCCTAGAACAGCCAAGAGCATGGCGGTAAGTGCATTTTCCTGGGGTAGGATAACTGTACGTTACAACTGCCTCATACTGAGAAGGACTTATTTCCCGCTTATTTCTTCATACTGAGAAGGACCAGACTTCCCACTTTGTGGACAAGTAATTAAGATTACTAGGTTATTATGCATAAGAAGAAGCACTACTTCGGCCACCAACAAAGACAATTCAGTAGAGCTCACAGCATGGTGCAGATACCTGCAGAAAAATCAGTCTGTGTGCATTGAAACCTGGCTTCTTTCTGCATTACAAATGGCCTTAGGCAGAAAGACAAGCACATAAGCAGTTGCCTTAGCAAGGAAAAGGAACGCTAGTCCAGTAGCACAGTTTAAGGTATATAGAAGAAATTAAGCCCAAAATCTTAGTGTTTATGCCACTATTCACACCTACTTAGGTCACCTGGATTTCCCTGAACTGTTCTCTTGAGCTCAGGCTTCTAAATTGTAGTGCAGTCATGGAAAAGGTACCTAAATGGTTTGCTGAATGCTTGCCATACACGTGTCTCTCAGGACTCCTGGATTAAGGCAGAACTCAAAAAGACAGTGCATATAATCTCACTGAGTGGCTCAGCAGTAATAGTGGACAGAAAGGGTCTAGAGGGTAAGGAAAAGCCCCCTACATTAATTCAGAGCCATCGTAAGAGGTTTTCTTCCCCTCTGTTCATGCACACATATTTCCCTGTAATCATAAATTTTCAATGAGAAGAACATTTGCTAGAAGCCCAGAGAGAAGCAACTGTACATACTTTACATGCAACTGTTACGTACCTTAGCCATGAGTGTTGTTCCAAAGCCACCTTGGTAATTATTAGCAGATGGTACTCCTTCCATCACTCCAGGAACAGGGTTGTATGTGTCGCTTGACCAGCAACGACCTGAGCTCATATTTAGGATTTTGGCCAGCAGCTTTGGGTCAAGGCCTAATCTGTCAAAGGTCAAGGGAGAGAAGTGTTAATGTCAAAATGCACAAGACATGGGTGACTTGTTTTATATCTTAGGACCCTACAATCATTTCTCTCCCTTTATTATAAGTCATGAAAAATGACAGAGTATTGATATTGGGGGTAGGGATGCTGCATCTTAAATTAAAGAGCATCAATCCACCATTTAAGCAATAGGTTTTCAGACCTTTTTTCCTTTTGTACTAAGCAAATCCCCTTCACCTAGCAATTCTGAAAATGCAAGCAAAATAAAGGTCCTCAGTGAACATTAGCTCCCTTGTATGTCAATTACTAAAAGGCATTTTCTGTTCTGCTACGTATTAGGTCACCTAGTTGTTCTTCCTATCAAAATTATATTCTCTAAAGCTGAACAAAGGAAAAAAATCACAAGCAAGTGTGGCAGCGTGAAAGTACTTGTGTGATGTGTTTATAAGTGAACACTAGAGCATTTTTGATATAAGATAATGCAAATGATTCCGCTTTAATGTGAACAGAAATGCTACACTTCTCAAAAAATATTACTGCTGTATACATCTGTACATTCTTTGATTTGTTATTATTAAATCTTCATTATATACTCCTGCAAATCTGGCTCTGTGACATACGTTATCTATTCGCAAACATGCATTATAGTTCTGGGTCAACTGTTGATAATGTTACTAATCCTGATAAAACAAAGCTTGTCCAAGTAGAAACATCATTTGTTCTATCATGGAACTGATGGCATAAACTGCTGCTCAGTGTAGACCCTGAAAGTTCTTCAGTATAATAGGAAATTAACCCTCTTATGAATTCACATTTATGCTAATATGAAGTTGCAAGTGTAGTTTTACACGAACTGCATTTATACCAATGACAAGCAGCAGTGGTTTACCTGGCCTTGTACTAACATTCAGTTACACTCCTGACAAAAAAGAAAGCAAGGGAATTATCTCCAGTAACACTCCAAGATAGAAAAGGACATTTTAAAAGGGATCTACCACAACCTTCTATGAAGATTTTTTGTAGAAGTCAACACTTTTTACATTAGCTCTTAAACCACAGACTTTTTGCAGATCTCCTTAGCCATGGCAATCCTGATACCATTTCCAGGTGCTGTAGTACTCAAGGCTTTAATTTGTAGATGAGAAAAGCTCATTATCAATGGAACAGTTGCTAAAATTGATGTCTATTTATTCCAGTAGCTATTTCAGATTTGAAAAATACACTTACAACAGTGGGCCCTGCAACATGGCTCCTGTTCCTATGATGGCACGTGACTCCTACAATTCTGCCCTCCTAATACACAGCATTAGGATCACTTTCTGTACCGCAAATGTAGCTTTTTATCATTGCTGCTGTGCACTTTTATTTATGAATTGCAGCAGCAGCCCCTGGTATTCAATGGGAAGTCCCCTGCTGGCCTGAATGGGATCAAGCTTTATTCTCTTCCCCAGTTTTTTCCAACCCTCTGACTCAACTCAATGCTTTCAATGGCCATTTATTTATCAGAAAAAATCCCCAAACCCCAAATATTCCAGCACCAATATATTTTCACAGTATCTGATCTTACACCATCATCTTACACAGTGCATCAAAATCTTCATCAGGAGCCAGTCTGAATAACAGCTTTAATAATCATCCAAAAAACCCACACTGGGAGCAGGAAATACCTGAGCTTTCAAATACACAGAGGTTGGGTTTTTTGCCAAAACAAATCTCTTGGCTTGTTTGTTTCCTTATCATTGTTACACCCAGGTCAGTGTTTTTAACAATGCAGTGCCTGCCTGTGCCCTATCTAGCTGCATGCAGAGGCCCATAATTACAGCTGAGAGTATGCTGCAAGACAGAGAGCTTATTATTTCAAAATGCATATAACCTTCCCAAAGAATGCTCTTCTCACAGTGTGAAAGTATACTTTAAAAGATATGTGTGTATTATACAGATATGTGAAATATTGTCGGCACTACATCTGGCATATTTTTGCTCTTGAAAAAGAAAAAGAAAGATGGTGTCAGTTTAAAATCCTGCCTCTTCAAAATTCATTGCTCTTAAACATCACACAGATTCTCTTCAGGAGACCTGAACGTATTTTTTTTTCCTCCTTTGCAGCAAGTGTATCATTAATAACAGCAAGTTAGAAGTGCTTTGCATTTCATCTTTCGGAGGATTCATCCACTGGTGCATATATAACTGACTGTTAAAATTAGACATATATTAAAATCAGTTACTGAAGAAGTCCTCTGTCTTCCACTGTGCCCAAAGCTTGTAACGGTCTGAAACCAGCTAGAATATACAGTAATTGTCATTCAGTGAGAGTCTATCCTAGAAAGACATGCTTCAGTGGAGAAGACTGAGTTTCCATTTGAAATCAACAAATTAATCCAAGACAGGTATCTGAAAGGGCAAGTTTAATAGGAAGCAGCTACTGGGCTCTCAACCATGATAAAATGTTATTGCTGTTTCCCTGTAAATTGGCTGGGAACATACGATACTCTCTGCATAAGAGCTCCATTTCTGTTCAAGAGATATACTGCTCAAGCTATCAAAATGATGACAGTCTGCCAGTCCCCATAACAACTTGCCATTGGACGTGGCAAGAGCTTGTGCATGCGCGTGTGAATTTACAATTACCAAAATGTTCTTCTCCCTTATAAGCAGAAAAGAAACCCATGTATAATTGTACTTATAATAGAGCAAAAACAATTGCTTCCTTCAAATCAATGCTTCTTCAATAACACTCCTAATGAACTGAACAGCAGAAACTCGGCAACAAATACGCACACCCTTCAAAAAAAGGTTAAAATAGGATCCCTTTGAGCCACTTCTCAAAACTCAAGTTTTGCTGAGCTTTGATAAAACCATGTACTGCAATTTTCATACACTCCTCCAATATTTCAGTCTGGAGCAGACAGAAAAATTAAATGGCATCTCACAAAAAAGATACATCCTGGTCTCATTTTAAGGTGTAACAACTGAAGTAGCTGAACTGTTGAGAGCTTCCTGTCTCAAGGCGCTTTGGATAAATACCATGTGAAATTGCAAATACTCAAGCAGACCCTTAGGACCCTTCTACCACAGCTAAAAATGACTTTGCCATTGGCAATTTAAACAAGGTAAGTGCTTTCAAATGTCATTACTAACTTTCACAAGACTTAGCTATAGCTCCACGCTGAAGACAGCAGAGCTGCAGTGCTCTCTTTTTTCAAGGCACTCTTTCTAAAATTTGCAGTGGGGATGTGCCCAGGGCTAATCATTCCTCAGCCTGCAGCATATGCTCCTCTCTGTGCTGCTGACTCCCATTTCTGCTCATGTCTTCTGCTACAATCCAGGGGTGCTCACAGAAACCAGATCTAGAGACTGAGCCACATTTAGACTTAGAATCAGAGGACAAAGTTCTTTTACCATTGTTTCACTTTATGTATTTTAAAAAGGAAGCAGGCACAAAGCCATACACAGTAGAATTGCTTAGGAAAGAGCTGTAATTGCAGCTTTTAGCATAAATCTGGGTGCCACTGTAGTACCCCCTCACAGAGAAGCCTTTCTCTGCTGTTGGAAGCATAAAAGTGATGTTGCAGTGAGGTTATTGCCATAGAGCCCTTATGCCTCTTCTGGTCCTTTATATTGCAACTGCATTAAACAATTTTGCCTTGCCTTGTGTTGCCATATAAGTCCTTCCCTGTGTCTGTGCAGGCAGTTTCTGAAGGGATGGCAAACTGCTTGGCAGGCAGCAACTTCCACCTGACCTAAACACAAACCAGGTATTAACAATATTTAATTTCTGATCTTTATTTTGCTAGTATTTCGCATTACATCACTGGAACTCAGGGCTCAGTAAAAGAAAGTTAATGATACTGAGATGATCAGCAAAAAGAAAAATAGTCTCTGGCTGTGGACAGTATCACCTAATGTTTTTATTTCTTATTTGTGAAGTTTACATGTACTCTGTGCGCTGGTTTGACATGGTCAGCAAGGCATTTTGCAATATCCACATTATCTGTAAAACTGTATAGCAAAACCTACTGAAGATTCTTATACAGACAAGTTGCACTTTCATGCTAGAACAAAAAGAAAATACAAACGACAATGTGAATTCATTTCCAGAATGCCTGGCACACGTTCTAACTTTCAGTAGCAACATTTGTAAAGCATCAGGAAATTAATGGAAAAAAACCCAAACTATAACAAAACAAGAATTTCAGTGGTCAGAGCTCAGGATAGATTTTTATTTTTTAAAGTTAGTTTGAAATTTAAACAAAATCACTTCCAGTGAAAACACACATCTTCATTTGTTAATGAAGATGATTTGTACATAAAGGTGATGTTAGAGTAAAGTAGAAAACCAAGTGAAATACAAATTCAGAAGCTACACAGCAATATTGCCTATTTTTCTGGGAGTTCACTGTGGAATTTTTGCTCATTTATGTCTGTTTTCCTTCCTCCCCACCACATTCTATTTACTCCTTATGTTGAAGTTTGGAAAAATCCTGTAACTTCAAATATGAAATAAATAAACCAATAGCAGATGTAATTTAAAAATCTGAAATGAACAGTAACTCTCTGCTTCAGAATATGAAAATTTAGACTACATGGTTAATGAAAACATTAGAGAAAAGGTGGCTTATTAATAGAATTAATACCACCCTGTTTTGAGGACATTGTGATAGTATCAGCTCAGAGTATATATTGGTTTCTGGAAGCTGCTGTAATTTGACTTTCTAGTTACATCTAGTTCAGTCAGCAATTTTTTGAATAATTAATTATCCAAAGTCCCTAAACCTCAAGATTTAAATGATGCTGCAGATATACACAGTGCATGGCATGACAATATTTTATACTCTATCTAAAGCTGAGAATATGTCTAAGCTCCATAATTCCTATTATGAATTTTTTAGAATTCCAGTGTCCTTTATTAGGTCAGAGTCAGACTTTCTTTACCAGATGTGCATCAATCTAATAAATCAGGTTCAGCTTCCTACTCTCTCCAGATGAGGCAGCCACACTATCCTTCAAGTTTTAGACTTAAAAAATAAAAATAAAAATCTAATAGATGTATGAATACAGCAAAACTTAGAATTGTAACTGTTAAATTGTACATAAGAAATTTGTACACACCAGAAGCGGAAAGGTCTTATTTTAGTTATAAGCAGAAGCCATCTTCTACAGGATTTAAATCACAGCACATTAAAATCAATGCAAGGGCTCTAAATTACTTCATAAGACTTTAAATTACTGCCTCTGTCTTAAATCTCATGCAGCTTTCAGACTAAACAAGACTCCGCTCTTTGTATAATTTGGGTTTCAATTAGGAGGTTTCTTCCACAATAAGTACAGTTCCTTCTTGATTACCATGATTGTAAGGTAGGAAGGCTTGCATATTGTCACCTTCACATTGGGTTTCCATTTAGAAATGCTAAATATAAATTCAGTCAAAGTTTAAATTGGAAAAGGACAAAATCAAAAATGAAAATTCTAAACACCTCAAGTTACAGTGCCTGCAGACATCAACTCATTCTGCACAGGGCTTACATGCCCAGAATATGTGTCTTCCTAACCTCTTAATTTTATTTTATCTCAAATTGTAACTCTAGTAATTCCCACAAATGTAGATAAAAATATAATGAAAAATCAGTTGCATATGCTGTATTAAGTGAACAATGATTTAAACCAGAACCTGATGAAAGCTTTACACTACATTGGACTAGAACAGCTGTAAACAATGCTACTGTTTTTATTATAGCTTGATGCAGGCATGCTTCAGTATCTTACAGACTCTCAATTTTAAAATGTAAATGGTACAGGGTATTGATAAACCAATTAGCACTGATGCAAAGCAAATTCCTCTTTTATCTCAATTACAACATGACAACTTAATAGGTCAAGATAGTCTAACATCTGAGACAAGGGCAATTCAATAAAACAACTGCATCTTGATATGGTAATTAAGAGGAAATGTGAATCCATTACGTTGCCTTGTGTATGTGTGCATATGTAGGCCTTCTTTTTTATTTATTTAAGCACTTGATGCCCTCTTGCTGGTTTTTACAGTGTATCAAACCCACAGCAACACATGGTCTAAAGCCCAGTTTGTTAAGTATCTATGGTATCTGTAGTTTTAGCAGGCCAACTTTAAGGATGCAACTGTGCAGATAAATAATTCATGAAGAGCCCTTAAAATATTCACAATTGCAGGATAATCTCTTTAAACATAAAACTTGTCTGTTTATAAATTTGCAAATTATTTAGATCTGGCTAAAAGAATTTATGAAAGGTTCAAATATTGTGATACTGAACTGGTACTTGCATGCACTCTATTGGAAAACAAAACAAAATCTCAAAGACCACAGCAAAATAAATAGGTTACAATTTGAAAGGAAAAATAATTTTGCTTCAATATGCTGCCACTTAAAGTCAAATGTATTACCTCCTAGAAAAGAAATGGTACTTTTAGCATTGACAAGAATGTAGTGGAGCATACTCCAGCCTTTTGACAAAGTAGCAGTTTTGGCAATTAGGACAAACTGCAGTGATAAAGTCAAACAGAAAGCTAGATTTTCTTTTTTATGCTTTGAAATTTAATTTGATATACACACTGTACTAGAAATTTTACTTTACAATATATTTTGGAACAATTTAGCAAAGTAAACAAAGCCATACGGGAGTGTAATACTCTGAATACACTGTACCTTAGCTTAGAATACAGTCACCTTTACATTACCTCTACATGTTTATAATGCAAGATAAACATTATTGTACATTGCACTACAGCAGAACAAATGAACTCGTAACTTCAGATGCAGAATGCAACAACCTATACAGCCAATACAAGAGAATATTCTTGTTGTGAAGAGCCATACTTTAAGTAAAATAATCCCTTTAGCATGTTTTTTATAAGAGAACTTCTGGCAAAAGTTTATCTATGCCATCTAACCATCATTCTCTCAGCGAAAGTCAACCGTAAACCACAAAAACTGTTAACACAGTGAAAATGTTTCAATCCAATACAAAAATCAAACAAACCTGATTCCAAGATTCATCGCTTCAGCAGTTCCAATCATACTGATGGCCAAAAGCATGTTGTTGCAGATCTTTGCAGCCTGAAAATAAATTAAACCATCAATTAGTTTCTTCATTTTCATAGACCTAACATGTAAGAATCTTCTTTAACTAGGTCCGGGATAGTATGATCAAATCTGTTTTGACAACTCTCTTCTAAAAGCAGCAGCAGTAAGCACAGATCTACAACAGTATAAAGTCAATGGAAGTTGCCCTATGGTTCCTTTTTTTCTTAGTACAGTAGATCAGTTAGTATACATGGCACGTATGGGGCTCTTTGCCCTTCAGAACATTCAGTAAACTTAAATTCAGAAGAAACAAAATTAAATCTGTGTCCTCTAAGAAATATAGTACCATGAAGCCAATGTGGAGAAGCACCACATCAGATGTTTTGGTGTTAAGCTGTACAACATGGTGGAGAAGAGTGCCATGAGGTTATTTTACAAACACATGGTTGAAGACAAGTAAACAAACAAACAAGTATAAAGACACATTAACATGCTTTTAGTTCTGGAATAAAAGAGTAGGCATCGGTAAAGAAAAACAAAGTGACAAAAATAAAAGCTTGAGGTAACTAGTAATGCCTCGGGAAGCATTACCTGTCCGGTTCCAACCGCTCCACAGTAGACCACGTTAGAACCCATGCATGTCAGCAACTCTTTGGCAGCATCAAACTCTTGTTCCACTCCACCAACCATAAAAGTAAGGTTTCCAGCCCGAGCAGCTCCAACACCTGAGTCAAGACAACAGTGGATTTAATATCACTATTTGAAGAAAACCCCAACTTACGTAGTTTATCTTACCAGTAAGGGTCTGATGATGTAAAAGTTATGTGCTCAATGCTTCACTTATTCTGAACATCTCAAAGTCTATGTAAAAGTAAGCCTATAGTCCCAGTACTTACAGCATCAGAGATCTTAATTCTCAACCATTTGGTGAAGATAAAGCCACCTTATCTTTCAGGCATACTGGCAGATAAATAATTCACAAGACTTGCAGAAAACTGGCAACGTTGCTCTTTATAGCTTCACATGAAGAAACAATCAACCCTCCCTGCACCTTCACACCCCACAAAATTCACTGTATCTGAACTACTAAATAAAAATTTTTGTTCTTCACATACTACTATTGACAAACTATTGCTCAAAGTTAACTCTGC
This sequence comes from Coracopsis vasa, assembly GCA_026283785.1. Lineage (NCBI taxonomy): Eukaryota > Metazoa > Chordata > Aves > Psittaciformes > Psittacidae > Coracopsis > Coracopsis vasa. The sequence goes on from JANHGB010056428.1 coordinate 31,039, forward strand.
TTTTATCAGCTTTTCCAAACCTAGGCTAATTTTCATTAATGCTTCCTGATTTTCACATAATTGAACATCTAAAGGACACAGGCATATAAAACCAAGCCTTCAGAACCTCTGCAGTCTGCTATGTTTCTAATCTGAAGCAAAATCCTACTTAATTTCAGAAACTTTGTGTTACATTTCCTAAACTTACAACATATAGAAAGACAGAAAGAACTCTGTAAAAAACAATGTAAACATGATTCTCACACACACACACACACAAACACACTATTTCCAGTTTCACTCCTATATAGTTCCTGTAAGTCTGCCCTATCTTTACCACAGGTCAGTAAGCACACACCATAGCTCTTTGATTACAGAATCATAGAATGATTTGGGTTGGAAAGGACCCATTTCAGGGGGCTGGAACTAGATGACCTCCCACTAGACCAGGTTGCTTACGGCCCTGTTCAACCTGGCCTTGAATACTGCCAGGCATGGAGCATTCACAGCTTCGTTGGGTAACCTGTTTCAGTGCCTCACTACCCTCATAGTAAAGAATTTCTTCCTTATATCCAACCTAAATAATCTGTTTAAGATTGAGCCCATTACCATTTGTCCTGTCATTACAGTCCCTGATAAGAGTCCCTCTTCAGCAACCTTGTAGGTCCCCTTCAGATACTGGAAGGCTGCTATGAGGTCTCCATGCAGCTTCTCTTCTCCAGGCTGAACAGCCCCAGCTTTCTCAGCCTGTCTTCGTACGGTGGGTGCTTCAGTTCCCTTATCATCCTTGTGGTCCTGATTCACAGAGGAATTCAAAGCACACATATGCCATGTCCAACAGTCAGAGACCTGCTCTACACATACATGAACTAGTGCCAATCCCCAAGCCTGGAAACCACACCGGGCTGATGGTGAGCTTGGCCTATGAATGTTAGCTCAGCACTCCACTCCCTCCCTTCCCTGGTCCCTGGCTCACATCTGATTTCTGATTAGTGAAAAGGAATTTCACTACAGCTGACAGTGCCATTTTAGAATGCAGTTGCTGAAAAGTCAGAAAAGAAGCATTTGCCCATAGGTAACCACTTAAAGTAAAAAGCTGATAGTAACTCTTCTTTTGCTGAAATGGAAAAGTTTAAACCTAAGCTATTGCTTCTTTGAGGCAATACAATCTGATTAACCAGCACAACAAAGCTTCACAGGAATTTAAAGCAAGCATAGCTTGAAAATACAGCCACTGCGATTAAAGTTGTTATCCTTTACCACGCTTACACACATCCATAGATAAAGATGTATTCTACCAATTCATTCATTTATATAGAAAATCAGCTGAAGGGCACAGGACATTTACTTACTTCTACTTGAACCACTGCCTCCATACTCTTTTTACCTGCACAAGTGAAGTAGCCCCACATGGAGACCACTTATGTACAAGTGCTAAAGCCACAAAATTGGAACAGGGACAGGTACATGGGGCACAAACAGTTAAAAGGTTGATGCTTCCCACATTACACTCTTTACCCTACCTGTAGTATTTGCAACAATTCCCTATGCTTTAAGGGAGAGTCACTGCAAATGCCACTGACCCAATTCTTGTTTCCTAATTTGTATTTTCTTGTACATGTTTCATTTTATTGCCTTTCAAGCTACACCAAATCTTTCAAAATTGCAGTGTGCCAAAATTGTAGGCAATCCACACTGATAATTTCACAGGTCTGGGAATCCTCCCTCAGTGTTCCCACTTATTCAAACCACAGGTTTTCACTCACTTGCATTTAAAGATATAGTAATCCTAGTACTTCAGATGTGCACATTCAACATTATGTTTCCTAGAAAACGTTAAAAAAATCCCTATTCTATGAAGAATTACTATATCAAGCTCTGTATTGGCACATCAATATAACAGTAGATCCGAAAAAGGTACCCAAAATGAAAAGCGTAATTTTGCTCTTTTTACATTACTTTTCAAGTAGCTGTGCTATGTAATTCTCTGTTATTTTAAAATTCTCCATTTCCTAACAAGAGATGATAAAGGCTAGATTAACCCAAAGAAGTTATTGTAAGTAGCAATGTCCAGATTTAATGTGCTATGCAGTTACTTCTGTATTTCTGATATCCTGTGAAGCTTATGCTGATACCACGTTGGTTTATGTGCAATGTGTCTTAAATTTAATGCATGTTCTACACTAATTTCAGGTCTCCACAATTTTCCTTTAGGATAATTATGGAATGGTGATTAAGGCATGAACACAAAAGGCTAAGAGAACATTTATCCTAAATCCAGATGCTACAAAAGCCATTTGTAATTTTTCAAGTGGAGGTGCACTTATGAATATTACACAGATCTCAGGCAGCTCCACTCAGCTGTTTTCCCCCTAGCATCACTATTCAGCCTTCCATAATTTCCGTCTCTTTGATCTCTCCTCAAAATACAGTCTGAATTTAATGATAGCCAAAGATGCTGGGGGGCTTTTCATTACTTCTGAGAACTTTAGGTGAAAAAATCAGTATGTACAACTCTCAGGCAGTGGCTCTTTCCTCACATTACATCAAGAGTCATTCCATTAACTTCATCTGCATAGCACTGGAAGACCAAACTGGAAGTATTTCTCCTTCCTCTAAACAACAACAGTAAAAAAAACCCAAATTTCTCCAACAGTTGCTACCTCTAGATAGAAAAGTGACAGTAGTTGTCTAAAACATTGCATCTTCCAGATCTAATACTCCACAGACCTGCTCTGCTGTACTGAGTAGGATGGGAAGTGGCCAAGGATGAAAAGAACATTTTCCTTTCCATTTGTTAAGATTCTGGAAATGCCACAGCTAGTGTCCTGCCTGCCCTAAAACCAGGACAAGCCACACAACAAGCAGAAAGTCTGCCAAAAAGAGGATCTTTGGATTAACATTGATCACTCCAAACTGCAGAGAACATCTGACTGACAGAAGCCCCAGAGAACTGCCTCACATCCTACAGAGCAGCTGCCACAGCTGAACATCAAACTACAGGGTGGAATTTGGTACCATGCATCTAACTGGGGCTTTTAATGCTAAAGCTGATGTTTTCTAACAGCTGTTTCTATCTCCATACAGCCTTACCACTGGCTGTGCAGTGACTTGGTGATACTCCACAAGTGTATAAAACATGAACTGTCTGCCATGAGACAGAACAAACAAATATTTTAAACTAAAATAACCTTTTCCCTTCTACAAAAAGAGACAAATACTGCAATATTCTGAAGTGAGTAGCACAAGTATCACAAGTTGTGACAAATTATTTCATCTTATAAACTTTCTTCCTTTGGGCACAAACTACTTCCAGTATTTCTGATTTAAATAACTAAATGATATTCTTCTATGAACAGAGAGAATAAACTGGAAATCAGATGCATGGTCATCCCCCATCACATTTTTGTGGATCCATAATGAAATATTTGAGAAACTGTATATGCTGCCTCTGATCATGATTGTTCTGTTCATTAGCAAGGACACTTTCAGCCACATTGCCAATTAAATCTACTTAGCTGTGTTTGGAAGTTAATTAATAGTAAATTAAAGTTCTGAATTTCATACACATTTTTAATCCATACATTAGATTTATCTCATGGCTGGCATTTCAGAAGAATTTTTCGTCAAATTATTTTCATCTAAGAAAGTGAGCTATTAAAATGGCCTTTGTGCTTCATTTCGTGGTGTCATTAAAGGGCATCCTTCAGTATTGGCAAGGAATCCTTTCTCCCTCTTTGTATTTGTAGTAGCTGTCTATATTGCACTACCATTAACAGAACTTCTGTCAAAAGCTAGAGGAAGAGATCTTTCAGGCTCCTAATTGACTTCACCCTTGTCTACTCACACTCACAGGACACTGTTACTCCTTTGCCACCTAGCAGGCTACCAGATGTGCTAAATGGAAGCCAAATGAAATCATCTGCTCTTCAGATCAGTAAGTACAGGTAAGACTGATTTTCTTTTATTTCTTTTTCTTTTTCACATTAAGATATTTATTTCATAGAGTCCCAGAATGGTTTGGGCTGGAAAGCACCTTAAGATTATCCAGTTCCAATCCCCTGCCATGGGGCAGGGACACCTTCCACTAGACCAGGTTGTTCCAAGCCCCTGTGTCCAACCTGGCCTTGAGCACTGCCAGGGATGGGGCAGCCACAGCTTCTCCGGCCACCCTGTGCCAGTGCCTCAGCACCCTCATAGGGAAGAACTTCTGCCTAAGATCTAATCTAAATCTAACCTCTGTCAGCTTGAAGCCATTACCCCTTGTCCTGTCATAACATGGTATATACAGTATTATTTAATTGTATTTAATGATATGGTATATACCAAATTATATGGTATTATTTAAGTAAGTTCTGTATACTAGAAATTAATTAAAACTGACATGCAAGAGTAGAAAAAAGTGAAATACCATCTCAAGAAAACAGTGAAAGGGGTCATAATTATTTGTCAAGCCTTCATGGTAATTAGCTGACAGATATCAGCTTTGTATCACCATATTTTTCACAGGGAATTAGCTAGTTCTTTCCTCAGTTTGCTTCTACATATGCTATGGGCTATGATTTATTTCCAGGTCCAGACTGGGGTTGAGATGCCACCTCAGCCATGGGTCACTACGACACCTCAGGAAGGGGAACATAGTAAATCCCTTTTGCAACACGAAATACTGCAACAGGTCTGAGCTAAACACGGTGTTTCCTGAGACACCTTTTCTTTGCTCAAGAAAAACAAGGATCAGGCAGGGATGAAGGAGGATCCAAAATCGGGGCCTGGTGAAACTATAGTGAAGGGTGAAAGGTACTTTCTTGACTTCAGATTGCATTGCACACTACAGCAGTAACTGAGTTACAGACCCAAATCATAATGATGGTACAACAGCCTAATTAGGTTGGTTAGCCCTGGGACTTCCTCAAGGTCAGGTCAAATCCTGTATTGTTCATTTTGCAGTGTCAGCAATACACAAGGGAGGAGGACTGCAATCCTCCAGATGAAACTGGTACAGACATAGTGACTTCATTGGCATCAGTCTTCTCATGCATCATGATCAAGACTCAGCAGCACAGATCCATCTCACTGAATCTCTGGGGCCATTGACTTCGGTAGAATTGAAAGAGACATGAAACCTCCAATGACCATAGCACCTGATTCAAGATTGCAAATTGCTTGCTCAGGAGCCCATCATTATTTCAGAAGTCATTGGGAAGAACAAGGAGCCATTAGAAATGGAACATAATCAATTCTTTTTGATAACAGCTATTTTAAAGAATGGTTAAGGTCAGCTGTAAAATACAACTGTAATTGCACATCTTAGCCTGTAAAATTACTCTTTGCTAATACAGCTATTGCAGCATACACTAAGCAATCTGTGTTATGGAGCTTATGGAAACATGAAATTTGCTTAAAATCCCACCCTTTTTCAACAGGATGACACTCAGAAGGATGTCTGGAGGGAGTGTTAGTTCATGTGTAAAGCACTGTTCTGAGTCACCAGTCAGCAATGTGATAAAATTGTCTATGTAATTCTACTGGTGACCTACTGAATAGAAGCAAAAACCAGACAAGAACCCTTAATTTACTAGTTATTCTGAAATAAAATGTGTTTGAAGTCAGTTTGTGACGGCCAGATCCTTTCTGCATGATCCACTGCATGTTAGCATGTCAGAAGACATGACAAATAAGGAGATCACAAATCTCTGTAGTTTCTTCCAGTATCACTTTAAAATAATGCTTCATCTGATCGTCTAATTATATTCAAATTAATTAAAACCCATTTATCAATACAAGTTCTCTGAAGTACTTGAGGATTCAAAGCCAGTTTTTCTTGCTCTGTCAAATATCCTGGTTTTCTGAGTGGGTAGGATGTGACTTATAATTTACCATGATGAATAACTTTATGAGTAAGGACACGGGTCAGTTTTTCATTAAAATTAAAAGGTCCTGATTCTCTGCTGTCAGATTATCAAGTGCTGTTGCAAAGGGAAACAAAGCACTGTCAAAGCAGACTGATGATACTCTACATCCAGATTGCCCCAGTGTGAGGAACACGTCATGTTATAGGACACTGTGTAGGCAGAACCATTATGCTCTTTTTCAAGGACAGCAAGTAAATTCTGATTTATTCATGGAGAACAAATTTCTCACTGGTTGAAACTTGCTTCTATGAACACAAAGGGTCAATGTACCACTTAATTCCTGTATAAATCTTCTGAAGACAGACAAATTTCAAGCAGCACAATGTTGTATCGTTTCTGCCAATCTGAGGGAAAGACAGCCTTACTGGTAATTCCTTCTTCTGATCCAAGGGTTTTGAGAGTCAGAGAAATGTGAGCAGGCTGTCAAGTTATAGGAACTGCAGGTGAAAGACAGATTTTAGGGTATTTTTTAAATGCAGCAATGAAGCCTCCTGGCATTATTGTGAATTTTACACAGACAGAAACTACCAAGTAGTACAAGATACAGCTGAGAATCCTTAAAGAAACAGTTGAAGGTAAACTAAAAGCAAGTTCAAAAATAGCTTGGATACTCACAGGACGTGACTTTGCGACTTCATATTAGACCTTTTTATGATGAGGACAGCTGCTCCCAAGTGAAAACCTGACGGATGACACGTGGACACAGTGAAGCTGCTTACAAATGAAATATTAAGTGTACCAAGGAACTTGGACAGAGAACTCTAAATTATCATCATGGCCATTTATGAGAATCATAAAGGAGTAAAGCTTGGCTAGAAATGTGATGCTTTTTTCATTAGAAGTGCCATCTCTCTGGTTTGCACATAATCGTAGTCTTAGCCAGTGGGAGGCACTGGGTGAAACTCCATCACACCAAGGGATTACATTAATGCTCAAAGACTGAAAGCTGCTTTTAGGCACAGCAAGGTTCCTCTCTTGCCATTCTTGTCAAAGACAGGAGGTACCTTTACATCTCCATCCAACCTGCCACTTCTTCAACCAGTCAATTCCCAGATGAAAAGGGAACACATCTCACAGGGCTGACGTTTTCTACCTAAGACAGTTTTCTGACCAGAAAGGGGGACAATCAGCAGAGAAACCTCTTGCCCTAAAAGAATAGTTGTCACCTACAAAATGCCTCCCCAAGCTCCATATGATAAGGAGGGAACAATAGGTGAACCTTTGTGGCTCAGCTCTGCAACGTGTTGCGCCTGTAGATACTTTGCAAATTTGGTGGTTATTTACTGATTTATAACCGTGTCCTTCACAGAGATTTACAAGATTGGATAAAGCAGAACAAAGAAATGCTCCAAATATCTCATCTCAAGTGAGTTAGATAGAGGGAATTTTTAATGTTTGACCTTAAACATATTGAAAGTATAAAATGGTTTCATCTGTTTTCTCAAACAAGAGAAACATCCATTCCAAGAAACTGCAGAGGACATAAACAGTACATGATGTGAATTACCTGACCTGAAAAATAAGGCTTTGGGCAAAGATGCAAACATTAATCAGCATACAAAGATAAGGAAGAGCCAAGAAATGAGGATTTTTGAATAGGAATAATGAAGATTTACCTTTTTATCATTATTTTGTGCTAAAAGGGAGATCAGGAAGCTGTCGGAATAAAGACATGAGAGAGATGAATGGCAGAGAAGTACATTAGATATGTTACTGAACTCTGAATGGATCAAAATAGGCAATGAACAAGACAAAAATGTAATACAGAAATACTGTAAATAATAAAAATATCACATATAAGATCAAAGAGTATCTTATGTAATGCACATTATGACAAAAATCCTAATTAGATATATGAAGGCAAAAAATGTGAGTCAATTTCCTAATGGTTTGACTCCTGCAGCTTTGAGCAGTAGATTACTTAGGAGGACTTTATAATGATTTTATTATGTTCTTCCTGAAAACAACAGCTGATTCAATCTAACACCAGACTGCACAGTAAAGTAAAATGTTCAAAACAGTCTTGTCAATCACATCCAAGCTTTAGCACCCAGTAATATTTTACAAAGGTGTATTCTACGTGCTAATATGTGAGATACAGATTGACTATCTATACCCAGATTGTCTCTGCATACCCAGATTGACTGTTGAAGATCATACAGTATCACTGATTCCCCACAGTGTGGGAAAGACTTTGGACAAAGACAGCTCCTGCAAGGAAAGGAAACGCTATGTGTCACTGGTGGGAACCACTGAGACTTAGAGAGGTGTCTGAGAAGGGGAGATGTGTTCAGGCTCTGATTTATTGAAGCTGGCTATAGGTGTCCCTGGAGAGCCTGGCTTTTCCAGGTATTTCCCTAAGCCAGCATAGGGGATGCATGCTAACCAGTAAAAAGTACACAGCTTGGCACTTCCAGGAGCTCAGCATACAAAGACAAATGAACAAGTATCTGCCTTTTTTATCTTTAACAGAAAAAGGAAAGACCCCAGCTCATCGAGGACAGGCATCAGCCTTCCAAGCGCACAAGTATCAGCTAGTTTTGTGGATTTCATTGACCTGAAATACAAGTTCTCAGAGTCACAATGTGAATCTTTTGAACCTACATGCTCAATCTTACTACAAAGATACGTTTTTAAAAGAGAGGATGTAACAGTGAGCAGCAAAGCATAGTAATGATTAATATCCTGTTTGCCAGCAAGTGCTCTGAACAGCTCTTGCTCTGCAGACACTGACATTCTCTTGCCAAAGAAAAAGTGCAGTGGCATTTCACATTAAAAAAACAATGTTCATTGAAATAGAAAAAAACCAGGCTGGCACTGAGAATAACAACTGAGAAGGTCAGCTGAACAGACACAAACAGTACACAACATATACACCGCATATTCTATGAAAGAGATATTTAATTTACCCTATGCAGCATTCACTTCAGCAGTATTAATAAAGCTTACATTAGTTTAACAAAAAGAAAAAGGAACTACATTCACTTTTTTGATTAAATGCAATTATAACTCTCAGTCAGCCCCTTTTAGCAGGGTTACTAATGGAAATACATTAATTAATGCTGGACACCTATCATTTTATTCTGGTTTTAAGAGTCACTGTTATTTGCAGTTCTGTTCCAGAAGAACAGGTAATGTTCAGAAAACCAATCAAACCTTCACAACAGTTTTAGCCTCTGGTAGCTAAATGCTCGTATCTTATCAGAGTAAAACCTGAAGTAAGCAACTATTAAGTCTTTTTACAGAGATGGAACAGCAAAAAAACACCCAAAAAAACCCCAAGCCCTCCTACTTTCCTGATGCATGTCACTACCAGGAATCAAGGAGAGCTAATGCTCCCTCTCTGTATTCCTAAAGGCCTTGTGATACTCCAGAAAGGTAAGTCAAGCTCAGACTAGGATATAATGTCTGTCTAGAGCTTTGCTTAGCTGGCACGTATTCCTGTGTGCCAAGAAGCTCATAGGTGAGGGGACAGCAACCTGGCCCTACAGGCCAAAATCCTGATCAAAATACATGATCAACATCTGGAACAAAAAAAGCCAAATTGTGGAGGAGCAAAACCTATGCACATCTGCAAAATTTGTGCACAGAGGGGCATGTCTGCAGAAGCTTTAAGTAATCAAAAGAATAAAAAGAATGAAAAATGAAAGATTTCCTCTAGATTGGGGTACTAACCCTTAGCTACAATTTTTTCTGATGGTAAACAGACAGAAACACAAGTTAAATATGTATCAGAACAGTAGTTGCTCAAACAATGCTTTTGACTAATTAAATTCAGGGTATATTATCTTGTCAAGAGAATACATAAGTGATATGAAGCATGGTAGCTTGATCAAATTTCTGCCCTGTCCCCCAGCTCACTGTGTGTAGATATAAAACAGTATGATGAAGCCTGGTAAAGAAAATGAGAAATGCTTTGGGTTCCTGTTAAATAAATGGAACTTCCAAACATTTCACAATGGTCTGTTTTTTAAAAAGGAAAAGCAATAGAGGAGAGAGAGCAGAAGAGACAACAGTGATGGCATTTATGCGGTAGGAATCAAAACCAGGTATTTGTAAAATCTATAGATTTTAAAATTATTCTCAAGAGATAAGCAAAGAATGGTTAAACACAAACCCTAATCCAAACAGTATTTTTTGATTCATTAAATTTGAAAAGCTATTGGAAAAAGACATCTGAGCAGCACCAAACTTTAAAGAGATAGAAAAAGTAAATATGGTTTGCATATTTAATTATTTCTTTTCACTGAAATAAGATTGGATAATTGTAACATTTAAACAGATCCCATACTAGCTCTTCCATCTGGATGCATTAACTGGACACATTAAAAGGAAAGAATCTTGCAGAATATGCAAGCTTACCAGCTGGAGTCTCTTGTGCATGGTAGTATTGACAGGATCCTGAAAGAGCAAGTGGATCCTGAACAGCATGTGGACATTGAAGGGGTTCCTCTGTGCTTCTCATGCTCACAAATTGGGGTGCTAGAGTTCACTCACATTGCAGAGATGGTACAAAAAAATCACCATGAGGATTTTACAGGCATAAGAAAACACTCAAGTGGAAAATGGGTAGAATAAATAGAAGAGGCCACTTTGTGATGGTAAAGGTTTTTTCATCCTCTCCAAAAAAAGACTTCAGATACAGTCACCCACTTAATACAACACCTATCACAACAGGGAACTATGTTATAATACATTGGGCATTGCCACTTCTTCTTCCTAGATGTTTTTAGAGTCTGACAAACTGCATGGATTCTGGGAGGCTTGTGCCCTTGTAGAACTAAGCAAACAGATCCCACGTGCTCTAAGCAATGGTAATTTATAGCCTACTTCCAACACGAAGTAGCTCCATACAGACAGTATGGAAGCTGCATTAAAAAAAAGACAGCTGAAGGGGGTGAAATAAGATGTGGTAAAAGAGAAACTATCAAATGGGAAGAATCTTATCAATTCAAAACTTCCAGGACTGGTCCTGAGACTCATTTTATTTAGCATTTTCCTCAGTTATCTAACAGAGCAGAGAATCATAGAATTAAACTAATTAAACATTAATGGCACAAAGTTAGATGGCAGTGACCATAATGATGAGGATCATAATCACAAGCAAGAAAAGCTGATGCCAGTAAGTATTGGTGTAACAAAAATGAAATAAATCATGATAGTAAGAAGTGCAAGGTTCTGGAAATTAATACAAACTTCTGCTATAAACTGAGGGTACAAGGTGGATATTGGCTAGTCAAAGGAAGATGATGCTTCTTCACGGTGATACAGCCATACACGTCAGTGTGATGCAACCCAAGGAGATGCTGCATTGAAGTGGAAGATGGGGTGTAATAGAGTAAGGGTCATCAGGAAACTGGAGAGATGATCTTATGAGAGGGTATTTTAATGCCCCACAAAACAAAGGCTGTCAGAAGGTACAACTGCTCTGGGAAATTCTGCTGAAGATTAAATACCAATGAGGACAGAAGGGCCAATATACACAGGAGAAGAAAGGTATGCTTAGTTTGGGCCTGGAACTTAGAATACAATGTTTTAACTGTCCAGAGAGTAATGTTCTGAAACAGTCTTTTTAAAGCTAATAGTTTTTATGGCAAATTTTATTAAAAAAGTAGAAGAATTATCTGACATGTTTGCCTGCAATTAGAGAGAAGTAAACAGGCTCACCCAGGAGAGCTGCCTTTTACTTCTGCATTCTCTGTTCCTAATGGCCAAAGCCAGCTCAGTAAGATAGATGGAGCTTCATTTCTTCTGCCAAGCCTTGATCTGAACTTACAGATCTCAGAAACCAAGACAGTCAGAGACAAAATAGAAGTGCAATCCATAGCCCATCCTGTTGTGCTCTGCTATTTTATCCCCAATAGTCCTGTAGATACAGCTCCCTTTGGAGACCCCTCTGCAATCTCTCAGCAAACTGGATAAAATACAGTAAAAATCTTCTATTTAATTCTGAATATTTTGGCAGTTGTTTTCGTGTGATTTCCTGCATTATTTCACTGAAGGCTTTTTGAAACCTTCATAAAATCCAAGCATGCATTACAAGAAATGACTACATTTACGACCTGATATAATGTCATATAATTACATATTAATGTAATTATTTAAATTGCTGTTTTTCTCCTGATGGCAGCAGAAATGCTGCACATTCTGCCACACACATAAATTCAGCAATATCATGTCTTGCTTTGGAATATATTAGTGTACAAGAGTGGATTTTTTCTGTCTGACTTTGAAAAGCGAGCACTTGCTTGGTATATGCTGTTCTTGCAGAGGCTGCTCTGCATTCTGGGCAGTGGAGAGGGTTATCCCATGTCACCAGAAAACGGGACATGACAGCCTCTGAGACATTTCCAACTCCACAGTGGTTTAGTGACTGGAATCCAACAGTAGTTTTACTATTTGACTTGGAAACAAATCTGCTTTAGAGCAGAGCTTTGCAACAAAGATCTTACATGCAGAGTGCTTCAAATTCATATTTTGGTGATGTAACCGTGAATTTTAAGTCATCTAACTTCAGCCTTTCTCTGTTAGAAACTCCTAAGGCAAGCTCAGTTTTCAGCTTTCAGTCTCATCGATTGTTGGTGCTCATAATCAAAATGAATGACATGAAATAATGTCATTACTACCAATAATTAAACATTAGAATTTTAGCCTTTCTCTTCTCTCAATGTATTAGCAAGAATTTTTGCTTCATTCAAAGAGCAATCACTGATTTGGAATAGAGACAGAATTGTTAAAATTGTCCTGACCTATTTGATTTCCCTACTTATGAGAGGATATCCCCTAAAATGACACTAAAATACTCCAGACTCTGCTTTCATAAATCAGAAGCCTTAGAGAGCAAGGCAGCTTTAAGACAAGGCAAATCTTCAAAATGCTGAGTAATGCCTTTACTCCATCAATCTTTTTACTCTATCAAAATATTAGCCTTTTACTATACCACATCTTCTGTGCCACGTACAGCAATTATGATGGGACTGAGAAGAAAGGAAGCCTGACATGTTATGCTCTTATGTCTCCAGATTTTAATGGGTCTGACAAATCTCAAGGACTCTCTCCTGCCATGGAGTTGCTCTTTTGCACAGTATTTCCCCCAGCAATGAGCAATGAGCAAGTTCACATACTGCTTAAAAAAAAATAAAGCAGCAGCAGCAGCAAGGAGGAAAGGTAGAAAGCTGTATATAGGTTAAGAACAAACCATGCTGTAAATCTCATTGGATATTTGCCAGTAAGTATTCATGTATTGGAGCTGGCATGTGCAGAATCGGGTAATTCCCTCCTTATCCACCTAAGGAAACAAAATCAAAACTCTCTTGCCATTGCAGGGGAAGGAAGGGGTTGCAGCTATACTGGACCCAGCACCACACCACTGAATTCAAGAACAGTTTCAGCCCTGACGTCCACCTGATCAGAAATGGGCCTAATGCACTGTTGGACTTTCTGTGTTCGCTTGATGCTGGAGTTCATGTGGTAAATTCCAAGGAAAATTGACTGCAAAAGGCCTGGACAAAAAGCACTGTTGCAACTGCTCACTGATGGGGACACAGCGGGCAAGTCCCTGCTTTTGTCAGCTACTTCTTTTGAACTTTTCTCCTCCTGTCCCTCCTCACAGCAGTGCTGCAACTGCAGAACCCACAGAAACCTGTGTGTACCCAGCACAAAACACGATTGTGTTTGGCAGCATCGCTCTGAAAGCAGAGCTCTGAAGCCATCTGCAGTACCTCAGCTTTTGAAAAGTGCTGGCCCCGGAGTGCTGCACTAAAGGGCTGGCCTCCCCTATCCACTCCTGAGAAAACAGCCTCACCCTGCAGTGCAGTCATGCTTCCACGCTGAGCGAGTGCATTTTGCTTCCTCCTTAAGCTGGGGGAAGATGACATGTACAAGAACTCTTCATTTCATGGCCTCATTTGCCATTTCTTCAACAGCAAGAGAACTAGCACAGCACACTCCATCTGTTGTAATGAAATATGAGCTTCCATTAGATGCAAATGTAGTTTGAGGCCAGTCAGCATTAATACAAGCCAGCAGCCCTCTACCCAGAGGTTTAGGAGCCGCTCTGGTTTAGCTGCTCAAGATGTCTTTTCTATAGCTCCCAGAAATCCAGCAAGCATTTCAGAATCTCAGAATCTCAGAATTCAGGGCTGGAGGGATTCTTAAGAGGTCATTACTCCTTCTGCCATCTCCAGGCAAGACCAACTTCACTGCAAGTCTTTGTGACAGATCTTTGTTCTTAGAGCTGGAAATGCTGGAGCTCCCACAGCTCTTCTGAGCACTGTTTTTCAGCAACAGTTAAGCAACTTTCCTTAGAAAATCACTTACATGAAGAAGTTTGCACCTGAAAGACTTCAGAAAAGAACAGGTATTTCATTCAGGACAACACAATTACTGCAGTCAATGTTGATGAGGGGAACTTGAGATGTCTGGGGGCCATTACTATCCTGACCCTTACAGCTGTAATTCCCAGTCTTTCTGATGGTAAAAAGCCTCAAGTGAGTCTCTCATTCATGCCTTCCGGCTTCTTAAACTCTTAGAAAGTGAGAAGATCTTTCTCTGATAAAGTCAAATCAGTATCTAACATAAGAATACATTTTTCTGTATTGCAGAGGGTTACAATGCAGACTGGAATAATTTACATTACAATTACCTGGCCTATTGTTGTAGGAAAGATTTGCAGACAGCATAATGCAGAGAAACATTTCGCTTCACTTGCTGAGTTTGAGCAACCTATAAAGAGCTATTCTGTGAAGACACCAGAGCCCAGCTGCTGCAGTGTGTGCAGGCACTATGTATTACTTCTAAAAATAGGGCACAGTGGAAAAGGGTGGAAAAAAAGGAGAAAGTCAGCAACAAAAAATGCATCCCCAAACTTTCCACTTTTCTGTCTTACCTTTAAAGGTATCTTGCACAGAAAAGATGCGATCTCATACCCACGGACCCCTGATAGCATGGGAGCGATACCCTGACGTTTGTGAGCCCTGTTATGAGTGTTGCTGTAGAGAATCATAGAATGGTTTGGGTTGGAAAGGACCGTCAAAGGACATCTAGTGCAACCCTCCTGCAATGAGCAGGGACACCTTCAACTAAATCAGGTTGCCCAGAACCACATCCAGCCTGGCCTTGAATGTCTCCAGGGATGTGGCGTCCACCACCTCTTTGGGCAACCTGTGCCAGTGTTTTACCATCCTCATTGTAACAGATTTCATCCTCACGTCCTTTCGTCCTCATGCAGCCTGAATTTACCCTCTTTTGGTTTAAAACCATAACCTTGGACAAATCACCTATACCTGTTTCTCTGCCCATCTTCCTTTGTATTGCCTAGATTATGCAGCTTAGATTCCTAAAGGTACTTAGGCACCTAATGCCTCTGTGGACACAACTCTAAGTCCTCCAGGTCAGGTACCGTCTCTTATATTGTGCATATACCAGCTTTAATCTTACCTGCTTGTACTCCATCACTACTGATATAAAAACTGTCATCACAGCTCAGCTCTAAGGTCTCCTGTTCTACAATATGAGTTAACAAGTGAATTCACTTCTTTCATATATTCAGAAAAGTCAGGATAAGAATTCAAACAGAAGGAAAAGCATATTGAGAATCCATGTCACAAAACTACCATACAAAATCATATCCACAACAATCACAGCTTGATTTTAACTGTAAAATTAATTCAGAAGAGAGGTACGGAAACATTAACTATTTTGAGAACAGAAACTCCCCCCAGTATTTGCTTCTCAGCTGACAGTGGGCTCAGGATAGTTTGCCCTTCCTAAGCTTTAGTAGCCTCATGTGGCCATGTCCAGAGCAAGGTGAAGTCAGGACAGTTAAGAAGTATGTTCTGACTTGGACCAGGAGCTGGCCAGATGCAAACACACTCTCATTCATAAAATGTAAATCTTGCTTATGAAAACAAAGGCTAAAAGGTGACCTTACTGCACATGTAAGCTTACACACGATAGCCTAAGGTACTAATCACAGAAGAACTTGTCAGTCTTATTAGATAAAGGCATAATTAAATCCATCCTCTGGAAGAGAGAGAAACTTACCCCTAAAAAAGATGCAGTCTCACAGTGGTGTGTACTTAGATGCTGAGACGGTTACTGAAAGTGATGGTGCAACACCTGAATTTCTTAAATGCTTTGCAGAAGAACTACTGGGAAGAAGTCTGGTGTGTGTATACACTACTCTAGTCAGATACTTGCAGCCTGGGTATAGCATGATCTGTACCCTGATACATCAAGGTCTCTTTCAAATGTTTAAATTTCTTATTATTTCTGTATTTCTACAGTGGCTCCTTCTGGCCTCAAAAGATGGAATTTGCCTTTGCCAAGCACTACTGTGGTATCCTTATCCAGTCCCTGAATAGAGGCCAGTGAATAACATGCCCCATTTGGCAAGTGTTTTCTCAAGTGTAAATAACTGCTTTTTTTTGAAATGCCCCCCTCCTTACAGAAATAAACCAAATTCACCATATTAACTGATAAACTGTGTACTGACAAAACCCAGCAAGAAGTAATAGAAGCCCAATCCCACAGTTTAAAAGAAGCCTTAGAGCAGAAAGAAAGGTTATCACTTTAGCTCCCAGTACGAACAAGGATAAAACTGCAGTAAAACTGTGTTTTAAAAAAGTGAGGACATGAAGAGGAAAGCCACTGTAAGATTTTAAATTACATGGTATAGTGTAAGTTCTATAGGGACTGAAATGCTCATTTAGATGCTTCAGGTAATATTTCCATTACATGCAATAAAGTAAAAAGTACCCAGAAGTATGTTTTCATTGTTCATCCGGCTCCTGAAGGAATTTCAGGGAAAAAAATCAAAGCCTGTATCCTTTTTTCTTTTTTTATACCTACTGTACATATTGAAGAAAAAAGAAATCATAACAAGCAATAAATGTAGGAATTAAAAGCAGATATTTGAAATAAAAGAATCTGAATGCTTAATTAGTAAAATTTAATGTGTCTTTTGGTCAAGAATGTTTCGGTATTCTCTATATTTTGACTTCAATATTTGGCTTTTTTGCTATTTTGATACTTTTGAAAACTCTTCTTTTAAAAAATGAGGCATTGCACACATAGAGCCTTCTTTTTGACAATAAACTTCAAACATTGAGTACGAGAAGGAAAGGTTACCTGGTCACTGTGATTTGTTGAAAAATCTGATAGACCCACAGACTTGCAGTGATTCAAATTGAAGTGACCTCTGGAAGGTATCAGTCCGAGCTTCTGCTTGAAATACTCTCTGAGTACTCTGGGAACCCCTTAGAAGTTAAAATCCTCCCTGGGAACCAAAACTGAGAACTGAGATAGCCACCCAAATTCTTCCTATTAGCAGTAAAGACCTCTTACTTGTGCAGAGCTGTGCTAATAGAATCTGTAAGCACAGGCTAGACTGGATCTAGATATTGCATCCAGTTTTGTGTCCCCAGTACAAGAAAGACGTTGAAAACTGGAGTGAGTCCAGTGGAGGCTTACCAAGATGGCCAAGGGCTGGAGCACTCACTCTTATGAGGTGGTGGATGGCAGGAAACTGAGAGACAATTGGCATAAACTTAATTAAAAGAAGTTTAGATTGGGTAAAAGGAAACGTTTCCACAATTAGGAGTGAAAGTGGCTGCCCAGAGAGGCTGCAAAATCTCCATCCTTGGAGGTTTTTGAGAGCAGGCTGGATAAAGCTCCCAATTAGCCTTGTCTGATGCTGTATCTGACCCTGCTTTGGGCAGGAGGCTGGATTAGAGATCTCCTGCAGTTCCTATCTGATTGCCTTATGATCCTGCTTTCCCTACAACACCTAAGGCAAGTGAATTCTGCGAAAAATGAGAAAGCCACCAGATATATGAGCTAGCAGAGAAACAGAGTGAGTGATGAGAAATCTCACTCTGTCATTCAAGCTGACCACAGGCACTTTCATATGTAAAATTCTGGACACCATCTGCTTTAAAAGCAGAACAACTTACAGTGTAATCGGGCAAAAAAGGATGGCAAAATTGTTTTCCCAAACACCTCATATGCATATAAACAGATGCTGTCATTGAAAGGAACATAGGAAGAGGTCGATATGAAACTTTAGATTTCTAAGCACCAGGTAAAAGAGCAGACATTCTCTGGCATTGGTTTTCTAGTGTTATCTCTGAGAAGAGCTACTCCCCAAAAGCTCTGGCATTGTACCCCAAGAGCTGTTCCAGTGAGACTCTTCCTGAGGAGGATGACATGAAAATAAGAAAACTCAAGGATTTTGAAGTGGGCTTATAGCCAGTCCCTATACAGACAGATGTGTACCATTCTGATGGTGAAGGTACTGTCCTGGTACTTTATTTCAGAGAAGAATCTATACTCTTCCCAAGGTGCTCCATTTTAGGAAGAGGTAATCAGTGTTTAACTCAGAGAATTACATAGCACAGAGAAACTTATCCAATACACAGGTTTTTTTTCATTCTTTGTAACTCTGACAGATTCCCTGATGAAGAGACAATTTATGTTTCTCTTATGCTTGTCTTTGAGAGCGCGGAAATCATACTGGAATAGAGCTTCATATTCAAGGAAAAACAAATACTTGGAGAAATTGCTTCAAATGGAGGCATCTCCCCATCTTGTATAAAACCACACTGATGACACGAAGCATTAGAGACCTTGACATCAAACCCGCACAGCAGCAGAATCAGTTGATGGAACTAGTCCCACAACCATTGAAATGATGCCGTACCTGGATCCTCCAATTACTGCAAGCTGATAATTGCAATCCTCATATCAAACCTGCCTTTTTGCCTTTACTTCAGAATCTTCCAAAATCCACCAGAGCTGATGCTTTGCTCTGCATATAGAAAGGACCTTCACCAGGAGGAAATCTTGGGTTCACACACAGAGAAAGCTTAAGAGTTCAGTGTGCCCATTCCTCTGGGCCTGAGGCAAAGAGACAGCCCATTTGGTGAACTAGGTTTTTGTAGGATACATTAAGCCATAGAAAGGGTACTCCAGTCTGGAAAGATGGATAGTGAAAAACTGTGATTAAGTCAGGCTTTAGGGAGAACAAACACAGAATTTTAAGCAGTGGAAGGACAGAAACTGCAGTGTCAGAGTATGAGCCTTTGCTGGTTGTGGAGTTTCCCTCCCTGATGCACCCTGTAATCTCTGCCTTCTCTAAGAAGTCTAACACATAAAAGTGTTAGTAAAGAAGAAAAAATTCTTAACCCCCAAGTCCTCTGCAGACAGTACGGAGATCTTTAATACTAGCTGAGTGTGGACAGGTGAAGCCAACACGCAGAACAAAATCTGTCTGTATTAATGAATACCTGAATGGAAATCTGCCTTCAGGCCTGTTATACAAACTTGAGGATGCAAAGTCTTATTCACAGTTCTTGAAATGATTTTCCACTTTTCTTTCTATTAAGTCACACATCTGCAGCATATAAAATTATAGGTATGAAAAAATACTGTGGGAATTCAAAATATATTCCATTTTAAATACAGAAAAATGGTTAGCAGAGCATTTAAGAACCATGCTTCTATCATATTCCACAGATTAAGATCCACCAATATCTCCAGACGAATTACATGAAGAGCCAGCATTTCTGTCAGAAATGAGAAGTCACAGAAATCATTTGCCTTTGGAGACTGATTCTGGTGTTTTTCATATATTAAAGACAAGTTCCTATTAAGTCTTTGGATTTACTGCGACTGTGTCCTAAATCTTAGGAAATGCCAATATTTTCCACACTTTCTGTCCCATTTATTGCAGCATACTTCTTCTTCTTCTTTCTGTCAGCGTCCATAATGGGTGGAAAGTAAGAGAAAAGCCCAGCATGGTGCTGAATCGATCTAATAGTGAGTTACAATGATTGCTGGTGGACCTGAACTCCTTGAGGGAACGGGCTGCATTTTCACAAAAGGTAGTAATCTTTTTATGTTGATAGCAGAGGCTTGGGAGGAAACCTTTAGGCCAAGCAAATGGCATATCACTTAGCACAGCTCAGCGCGGGACACAAGGGTGTTCAATGGCAGGTCCAGGGTCTACCAGGGCCTACCCACAAGGTAAGTGAGGTTTTTTGTAGAACTTCCCTCCTTCCTCCTTTTTATATATACCACACTTTTGAATCCAATGCTTTTAGCCAGCTAACTTCCATCTTATTTTCTTGAATCAGGAACTACAGGGAGGTAACCTGCTCAGAATGAGCTTCTGCGACATACTATTAATACAGCACAGCAATAACTTTATGCTGGAAAGAGTTCCTGAAGCTCAGACCCTGAGTCCACTCTCACACTAGGTCAGTTTAGGGAATATTTGAGCTTTGCTGGATGCAGACATACATTAAAAACAGAGGCTAAGATAAAAGAAACCACCTGAAAGGTTTCCCTTTGCAGTTACTATTCAGCTACAGAGAAGCGTGTGTTGCTTTCTTTTCTCTCCCGCTGGTGCTCTTTTTCATGCCTTTTTTACCAGCGATGCCTTGTTTTGTTACCTGTTTCTATCCATTCATATTGCAGAGGAGGAAAACTAAGCAAATTATAGAGTGAACCAAAAGAAAAAGATAACAGCTTGAGATCTTTAGCAAGAAAGGATGTAATTTCATGCAGTAAGATGCACTTAAGATTTAAAAGCAAATCAAACCCAATTTATAGCTATATAGATATACATCACTGAAATAAAAAAACCCCAGCAGATACTCTTTCTGAATTTCAATTACCGTTAAGACCCCACACATTTTAGAAATAACATTAAACAATGCTCATTAAGCCATCTGATATTCTGAAATGGATCTTCAAATGTGTATTTAAACTTTTAAAGCAATTTTTACAGAATTCAGATTTTGGCTCCCCTAGGAAAATACATTAATGAGTTTTATGCTCATTTAAGATAGACACTTGCTTCCTGATAGATCCAAGTGCTAAACAGAAAATTGTTTAGCTGATTTCAAGCATTATTGCTCTCTGATATTAATGCAGCAGCACACAAATAAATAAAATGAAGCAAACTCTTTCCTTGGAACTCGCTTAAACAGCAGCATTCTGAAGTCATCCTTAATTCTACTCAAAAAGTGCGATGGTTTTGTTGGTTTGTTTTAGAAGCAAAGCAAAAGTTACACATCAAAATGAGGCAAATCAATCAGGAGCCTATACCTGCACCTATGTGTATTTTCATGAGCTGTTTCATTAGTAGATAATAGGAAAGCTTTTCCTTGTGCTTACTTGTCAGCCGTTGTTGGGATTACATGCCCTCTCCTTGTTTGTCAAAGCCAAGAGAGACCTGACCTGCTCTCCATCAGTGGCTTCATAGAAACCGCTGCCACAGGAGGTAGAGAAGCCTGTAGCTCCCTATGCCCCCTATTCACTGAGCCTGCAATAACCTAATTTGACCTCCCTTGCCTGAATAACACTTGGCTTTCCTTGTTTCTAAGCATAATCATGCATTTTGCATGAAAAGTGTATTGTGTTTGATGGCCATTTGTCAGATCACCTGTTAGCAAAGAGGTCTGTGAATATAAGCAGTCATTTGATGCAAAAGCCTCCTATTCAACCAAACACAGGAACATACACAAGCTCATTATTTTCAGCATGAAATAAATCTATTCCCTTCACCTGGAACTGGAGAGCATCCCACTCATGCTTTAAGAACAGAATATGACAGGGAAGGAAAAAAGGAGCTGATGTATTATTCTTTGTGCAGTCCAAATTGGAAACCTACATGCCCTAATAGCATTTTGGTTTCCAAATGAGTTCTTTGAATAATATTCCCTTCCCCTCTTTCCATTAAAACCTCCAGAAATTAATAATTTAGTCTAGTCATACCATAGGCCACATGAGTGGTAACTTTTGAATAAAACAATAACCATTCATACCCACATTTAAACTGCTGGAAGGCTTTTGAGGTTCATTGCCAAATAACTAACCCATTTCAAGTGTTTGTGGTATGAAAAGCAGCGGCCGCTCAGTCAGCACTAACTTTAGTTTTAGGAGTTTGGTTTTAATTTCTTACGTTGCCTTGCATGGGACTTTATATCCACAGGGAAAGGGACACACAGAGAGTTTCATTTGCAGTAACGACATAGCCAAACCTTCTACAGCCAAATACAGCTCCAGGGTTGACAGTCACCCCTGTGACTTTCTGCATTGCCAGGTTACAGAAACAGTTTCTAGACTGCAACCCTTCTGTCAGCCTTTCATGAAGATCTACACTCAGGATGCTACTGTCAGGCAACACAGTGAGCAGGTACACAAATTGAACCCATCTCAATATCACTGTGGCTGGAAATTCTGCATTTCAGGAGATTCAACCAAGCCTGTGACAGCATTCAACATTTATGGCATGACAGAATTCACCATTATGTCTTTGATGTGGAATTAGAGTACACAGTAAGTGAAAGGAAAGAAAAACAAGGAAGGAAAACAAGGAAGAAAAACAAGGAAGGAAGGAAAGAAGGAAAACAAGGAAAGAAGGAAGGAAGACATTTCTGTACACCACATCACTGCAGAAAACTTGACCCATATATTGCCAGGTAGATTCCCTAAGAGCTGAGGTTGAAAGGTTGAAAACCTCTGAGCTTTATTACAAGGGAGCACAATGGCAATTATGGAGGCTCGACCCACACCACCCTGGAGGGTTTAATCCTTCCAGGGATTAAACTGTGAAGGAGGGGTGTCAGTGGTGCTTCGCCAGCCAGGGAAATCTGCTTAGCACTGATTGCACTCACCTCTGCCTGCAGACTTCCCTCTGCTGCCTCCTCCATTTCTTAGCATTTCTATTAATTAAATTCTCCACTTCAACACGCTGGCTTGAAATACAGGCAGGGCTTAGTGAACATAATTCCAGACTCCAACTGTGATATTAACACTGAAACACTCATGGAGCAAATTCAGAATTATAAAGCCTGCTACCCCTTCTTTTAAATGATGAGACTAAAAGGATTCAGATGTCTCAGACATAAGTGTATCAGAAACAGGGGCTTATGTTCGTGAGAAAGAGTCCGTTACATGCCTGTTATATGCTTCCAGATTCTCAAAAGCATTATTTTAATTTTGCCACTTATTTCCATTATTCTCCTCCTGCTTATTCCCAAAGCCAATTAAAATGCAAACAGGAGATTTTAAAGGCTTTAGTTTGATAACAGGCGTCAAGACAAGCGAGGCATGGGACAGCACTGAAATATGGATCCTTAATGCAAGCATATTAATAGAAATAATTGGATTTCTAACATCTCACAATTGCAAGAGTACCTCCTATCGTCCATTAAATCAATTGACATCCTGCATTTGTTATTTCAAAAGTGTTATTCTTATTTCACCAGAGTGCTAAACATATTTGATTTGCTTTAATGAAAGCTGTGGAGTTTTCTTCTGAAGTACATACTAGCTCATAGCAGGTAATACATACATATCCATGGACATATAATGGATTCATTAAAGCCAATATGGTAAATGCCAGCCTCGCGGAAGTTAAACTCTCAATTTTGTTTTCAGCAGGGCCAGAGTTTCATCTAAAACACATAATGTGTTATTAAGCTTTTAGTCATTATAATAAAAATGTTACAGTTTAATCTCAACTTTTCAAAAGTGCCTATGGGAAGTAGACCTTAGCATCTAATATCCTCAGGAAATCCTGCCTTATCCCACTGCTAATTTCTGAATTTAACATCATCCTCCTTTTCCATTTTCTATGTTCAATTCAAATTATCTCCCCTGGCTATGACTACTGTCAGGTGATGCCCAGTCCACTTTATGCCCCCTGTTCCTGCCCCTTCTCTTACAATACATTCATGCTAAAGAGCCAAAAGCAAAGGAATATGGCAAGGGACAAGGAGAGAAGAACAAATAAACAGGAGGGCAAATTATAGTTACAATTAGCCATAAACTGGTTTCGTTTACTTGTCAGGCTACATGCTGCCTGTGGCTGCACAGGATTAAGACTTCCCCATGCCCCTAATGGTACAGTTTCAAGATTATTCATCCCACCAGCAATTGTGCTGCTGCCATAAATGCTGGTTCTGCTCTCCAGCCCTCTCCCGAGAACGCGTTTCTGCTCCTCTCCTTTTTGCCAGCACAAACATCCTTGTGACTGTGCTGTGAGCTGAAGTGTGAAACAAATAGAGCTGAATAGTAACTTCCATTTTTCAGAGCGGGTTTTATCTGAATTGGTTCCCCGGTCTGGCTCACAAAGCAGCTACACACCACCAATGCCAGGAAAAGGGAAGGGCGGAGAAGTGTCCATCCCTCCAAGCAGCACTGTGAACTTATGCCAGAACTGTTCATGGAGCTACAGCTGTGATTTGAGAGCTGAAAGCCAGCCCTTCAAAACTGGGAAATGAAAACCAGCCTTCTAACTTTGTTTACAGCACATAATCCATTATGCATCTAGGCTCTTGAATAGCTTAGGAATGAAGTTCCACTGACGATGAATTAGAATTATGCCCCGGTTAGGTATGGTTATATACCCAACTCCAGCTTTTAAGCACCCATTTCAAACATAAATTAATATTAAAAAGATACATCTAATTTTTTATACTTATTCATTTTCTGTTACTTATTCCAACATGAATATGTCCCTATTTATAGCACGAAAAATTATCTTCTATTTTTAAGTCTTCCTACAAGCAAGTTTTCAGTTTTCTTTTCAGCTCCTTCAGATATTACCTTGTACAGAAATGTTGAAGTGCCATGTTTTTATTATCACTAATGCAGAATAAGTCATTTTGCCAGTTGAAATTATGACAACTGTGTCACAAAGAGAGAAGTAAGAGCAAAACTGAGTCTATGTTTCTTTTTTAATGGTTAAAGAAGAAAAAAAAAGAGACCATTTTTGTTTTATTTCCTGGAAGAACTGTCAGAGGAAGCTGAAGAGCACTTAACATACACCTTGTGGCCTTGAACACTTCAGCATTACTTCAACATAAGAGCTGATTGGGAAATCGCTTTTCACTTCAAGGTGAAACCATGGAAATCTATCTAGGAGATTAAGGATTTCCCCAACAGAAAATTAAGTATTTCAATAGGAAAGTTGGATTATGTAGGGTTTTAAGCAAATGAAGGGAGAAAATAGTCACAAAGTTTGGTTCTAACAGTTCTGTTCTCAGCTCTGGATCTCTTAATTCACATACTTAAATAATACTGCATTAAGTATTTAACACTCAAATAAAATAATGAGATACAAAAGTTTAAGAGATAGAAATAGTACCGAAAATGTCTGGACCTCAAATCAGGAACAAAGTAATCCAATAAGAAAATGGGGCCACAAACAGGAAAATTCCTCAATCATAATTTTATTGCACAGTTTAATGTCAGTTTTTTAGATGCCTTAAACTGCTAATTTCCATAAATTAACAAGCCTAGGTCTCTTTTAATAGTAAACATAACTTTGCATTTCCTGCTTGCAATGCTTGGTTTTAATATAATTACCATACACTCCATGTATTCAGTCCCCTACAGATCCCCCTCACTGCTTCCTCCCCAGTCAAGCTTTGCTCAACATAGCTTTGCATTAGCAGAGACACAAAATGAACCTGCAAAATTTACTCAGAGATTTATTGCATACATAACACTTGCACATGTATATGCAAACTCATATTTCCATACTCAAAATGTCTGTCTGCTGTTGCCAGCATGTTTTATTTTTGCATGCTATGGCTGTCCATGCAAATTCCCTTCTAACAGCATCAATTATCTGCTCCCCCACAATCAATACGTTCCCTTTCCTAAAGCAATCCATTTCAGACCATATATTACTCCGCTTTCCTGTAAGTCAACAGATACTGTCATGTCCCCTACACAAATGTCTTTACCTAATTCTTTTTACTGATTCTGTCGATCAGGTGCTTGTCCCTGTTTTCTTTCCCAAATCTTCAGCTTCCTCCCTCTTCTTTAGCCCAGACCCTGCTTTTGCTCACCCCATGAGGGAGAAAGAGCAGCAGCTCTAGCTCTTATGTTGCCCTGTTTCTCTTTCTCACCTGCCTGACACAGAGGCACCTTCTGCTTCCTTCGCTAAAGAAACAGCATCTCCAAAAGGCAGCGTTCAATAGAAGCCATGTAAGGGACTGTGACTAGAAGCACCTGCCAAGGACAGGAATGAACAAAATACTGCAGGGGACAAATGCTGCATGAATTTACCTCCTTAATACCTACCAAAAATGTCATTATTTTATCTTATTTTTTATGGGAAGCATTGGTCTTGGGAGCTAAATGTTGCAGCCTCCACAGCCACATGGACAAGGGCCAGGATGAGGCTGCTAAATGCCCAAGGGTCCTGTTAAATGAGATTCTGCATTGGGGTGTTTGTGCATCAAGGCCAACTGCATTAACCAGGTCATCACCACAACACACATAACCCCGTGAATCAGTTAGGGGCTAGCAGATCCCACTCCACCTCATTTGGATGCTTCTGCCTGGCAGTATTGCAAAGACTGGTGATTTTGCACAAACACATGAACCACTCGCTATCTCTCTCCTGCAAAGGTACATCATACTCTACCTTCAGACTCACTGAGGTGCCCTAACCACCAGCAAGCA
Organism: Coracopsis vasa; assembly: GCA_026283785.1. Lineage (NCBI taxonomy): Eukaryota > Metazoa > Chordata > Aves > Psittaciformes > Psittacidae > Coracopsis > Coracopsis vasa. The sequence continues at coordinate 57,417 of JANHGB010056428.1, forward strand.
CAGACACACAAAATCTGTGCACGAAATGACAGTGCTACGGGGAATTGCTTCCTAAAGGTTCATGTTACTAACCCTTAGCCTGCAGTGGTGTCAGCCTGGCTAGTGGAGTCAAGACCATAAGGAAAAGCTGAAGCTTCTCCCAGCTTTCTCCTTGCAGGGCTGGCTCAGAGTCCTCAGCTTTGTCCTGCTCAGAGTACACTTCACACGAGTGAAGAAAAAGTTTTGTTCTCTGAAAGAATCAAGTTCATGCTAGTTATAAGAACTGAGCTAGCTAAACCACAAACATTTAACTATTGATCATGACCATTAAATCACTTCAAGATAGGAAAATAAATGCCAACTGGACTTGTTAGACTAAATTTACAGTCAATTTTTTCTCCAGGTTATTTTTGGCTTATTTGCTTAACTTAACGATTTGCAGCTCTCTTTAATGTGCAAATATTTTCTACTGTGACTATGTAATACATATAAAAAATAATCAGAAACCCTCATTCTGAAATGATGCTGTTTATTTCCTTCCTGAAAAATCAGCTGAGTGAAGTCAGGTTAATTGCCTCTAAGTCTCTATGAATAATATTGCAAAGCCTTTCACTGACAGTTACACCATTCTTCTGCTAGTCGCATATCTCAGAGCTATTTCAATGTGTAACTGTAATTCATTCTGGCTGCTAGATATGCATGTAAAGATTAAAGCCAATAGCAAACTTCCTCAGTCTGCCTCTGGTTTTCATCAGCTTTCTATCCAGTAGGTGTAATTTTGGAGATGTTACTTGATCTAACATGCTCCAAAATAAAGGAAGTCTTTGCTCTCTTTAATATATTCTCTGCACATTGTCATCATTCATGGTGGTAGCAGCAGTATGTTGACTCATTATGTTGTACTAGTCTTGTTCCCTAATCAATCTATTGGTTACAGCCAGTTTAAAACTTAGTAATAAATAGGATTCTGAGATTTTTCAAAGGACAATGGAAGCAAACAAAATCCTCCCACAAATAGAACTGAAAAACTTCATAACCCACAAGGACAACGTTTATGGAGCTTTTACACACTTGCAGTGTAGGAGAGCATAGCATCCTCATCTCAACCAGGCTATGGAGAAGCTAATTCTTACACAGAAATTTATTAATTATGCCTTGACACTACCAAGTTAGCCTGTTACTGACATCAGATCTCAAACTGTTCTCATTCATAACTCATCTTTAAAACCTGCAAGCAAGAAGATTTGAAGCTTCTGTCAAAGCATTTCCAGGTTACACTGACTATCAATCAATCACACACCTCACAGAAATAAAACAACCCCAGTCTAACACTTGCATGGATAACCAGGGGGATTCATATAAAAAACGGGAAAAACCATACCTGTTTTCTTCAAACTATCTTTACAGTATGCTCCATAGTTGGCAACTTAATGATGTTACTAACATTAACAATTACTCACAATGTAAGTGCTTTTGAAAGAACGCTAAAATACTTGAAAATGGGGCCTTTGAAAAGAGGTTGAAAAAAGGGACATTAGTTACATGGCTGGCATTTACGGAAATAACAAAGATTATTCGTGCTTTTATGGACAACAGTAACATTTGCAGTCCAAAAAATCCTAACTGTCCTGTAACAGATGATGCTCGCCTCACTGACATGACAAATAAGAGACATTTAATTTTTAATGGCTTCTGTAATTTTTTCTTGTATTTCTTATGAGAGCAGCACACTGTGTAAAACGTATTTTAGTCTTTAGTACTTGGAAGTAACTTCACACATTATTATTCTACATTAGCTCCATTTGTCGATTTGATGACTGAAGATCTATTGGCCAGATGCAAATGCTGCTTTCTAATCTTGATCTATCACGCAGGACAGCTGAGGGTATGTCATTCCCCATGAAGGAGAATGAATCAGGAGAATTCTTCTGTAAGGTATGGTGAAAAGATAAACCAGATGCATTAATAATCAATGGAAGTTTTTGCTTACCTATGAGAACATTTAGCATAAAAATATAAAGAAAATGAGCCCAGGTGTAAAGATAAGCCTTGTCAAAAATATAGTCTTTCCCAGTCAAAAGATGCTGGCACTGGCCTTGAATGTGTATGTTGCAGAGCTACTTGCCCTTCATCAGCCAAATGTTAACAGCCTAGAGGAGTCAACAGGAATTTTGATGTTTTACTGGATCAAGGCCAGGAAATCTAATATATTTTATTCTAATTTCCATCATACGTGCATAAGATGATATCCTCCAATTCAGACATACATCAAATAATCACCTCAAGTGAGCACCAGGTGAAAATAGCGAGATGTGTTAAGGCTTTGCTAATTGATAATATATGGCCTTAAATTAATTTTCTCCTGTTAATGCCCCTTAATGGAGTGTCCTATTTCTTGTTTGAAAAATGAGGGTCAGAGGAAGCATTGATGACAGACAATTACAATTTCCACTTAGGACCATTAATATGTAAATATATGGGTAAGTTAAGATTGCTAATTTAAGTTGCATAATTGCTAGATATTTTTGAAGTTAGAGCTTAATAGGTTCTGCCATTATTCACGACTATTTTATGCATATAATGTCAATGATTTTTATTCTTAACATACTAGGAATAACAGCATTGCATTCATTTTGTTAACTGATATGGGCATTAATGTCACATGATGCCATTCAATCACTGCATTTCTTTCTAAAAATACAACAGGTTAAAAAATGGGATCACTTACAAACCTTCATGCATCAGCTCGTGAGTCAATCACCAGTAGCTGGGTGGGAGCACCAGCTTACATACCGGGCAGATATGTCCATAATCACCCATTGGAATGGGTTTTTTTAACCTTCCTTTGCAACATCTGATATTACTAACTTTAAAGCAGAGATATTTTTTAAAGGTCAAGATAAAGAATGGATTTCATCCAAAGATCCCCAGCTTAGCAATCCAAAAGTCAAGAGAACTCTATCAAATGTCAAGAGAAACTGGAAGAGACTTCAACAAATTATTTCTGCAGTACTTCTCATTTATGCAATGTGTGCACAAGATAAATATTTTAACCAGTTCTAATGCAGTGCTATTTTACAAATTTAGTTTTATTTCAAACATAAAGCACAGATGATGATAATTTTCTCAGTTATGATTTTTAATGAGTATTTCGCTATTACATATAACTTAGAAATCAAGACTGTCCTTTAAAGAATATAATCCTAAACTGTGGGCTGTATTACACGGACCATGAAAATAAAATCAGAAATAAAACACTGCAGCCCACTTATAACCCCACTATATTCTTCATTTGAATTTAAAATAGGGTATGTGTCCTCAGAAGAATCCTGCACAGACTGCCTCACACAAGTGTGAAAAATGACAATGGCTGTGGGATTCGTTTTAATAAGATTTTAAGATATTTTTTCTTTTAAACCTGGGGTTTTCTTCTTGAGATACATCTAGTGCAAATATTCAGGTGTTTCACAGTAAAAGAAAGGCTTTCAGTTTCAGGCAAGGAATATTCAGTTCTAAGCAATTTTGGTAAGATATAATTCAATTAAATCATTAAGATCATCCTTCTGTTTTCCTTGCATGATTTAAATGAATGCCTGACAGTTTAAGGGAGGCATAAAATCAAATCAAATACTATCATCACATGAAACAACTTTCTTTGTTCTTCTATGTATAAAAGACATTTATATAAACCACCTTTGAGCACATTCTAAGTATAAACAAACCTAGTGTTAACTTGTTGCAACAACCTAAAAAGAAACTCTTTATTTCTGCTGCTGAAAATGGAAGAAGAGTTTTGGGCCTCTGAAGAAGCAACCACCTTTTATAATTGCCCTTTATTCTGTCTTAAGTATGATGTGGCCTTTCTGTAGACAATTCACTCATGTCACTCCAGAAGATATAAAGAATAAATCAAGCTTGGTATCTGAGCCATCTGTAATAAAGTTTTAACTACTGGTTCAAGAGATATTTTTCCCATAAATTGACTTACTGTACAATTGGGATTGCTCCAAGCCTGCAAGACTTTATCTGCTGCTAACCGTTTGGAAATAGTAGATGATAACTCCCCCACAGCTGATACAGCCAAGTAGTTAAAAAGTATTTTAGACGGTATCTTCAAAGGTCTCGATGGAGAATCCCATAATACTTTAAATTCCCTCAGCTGTGATCTACTCTTAAATATAAACCTCTCCTTTAATCCCTGCTTGTACTGCTGGAATCACTGGATGGGTTGGGAAAAGTATTTTGTTATAGCTAAACAGGTGAGGAATACTATATCCAGATTCCTCAGAAGATACAGAGAGATCTGTTTAAAATCTATTGAGAAAACACATTCTTGCAAAAAAAAGAGGTGAATGCAGCTTATGAGAAATGGCTACTAAAGGAAAAGTCAGCAAAGGAAAAAAAATACTAGTGATAGAGCAGCTCAAACAGCACCCCCTGAGAGTATAATAACTCTAGTACAATCAGATGGAAATTCAGTTCTTGTGGGTTACCAAGTTAAAAACCCAGGGTAGTCTGTGCACTGTTCATCTTCCTAAACTCACTTCTTCTCACAGTTCAGATGTCATCTGCACACTCTCAGGTACCACTTAGATATGAAACAGCAACACGTAGCACACTTTATCTAGAAGATCTCTATGAAAAGGTGCACAAGCGCAGTCAGGGGAATCAAAGCCAGCAAAGAACCAGCAAAATCCCTTCAGCATGCTGCAGTCAGCATAGAGAAATCAAGGATGAATCTGCACTGGCTAAGGTTTGCTGTCTATCCACTGCAGGTAAGACCCCTAAATACAGCCCCTAGGTACAGAGATAAATGTCAATAACCTCACTGGTCTTAACTATCTGATCGACTTCTGCCTGATCTCCTTTTTTGCCCTTCATGAAATAAAATGCATTAACATGCCCAATCCCAAGAAGGTTTTCAATACCAGTCCACTTTATCATCTTCCACACAGATATCAAACCCCCCACAAAAGTCAGATGATAGGTCCTTTGCACACTACATCCTACCCCAGCACTTACAAAGAGATGTCATCATGAACGTATCCCAGAACCTGCCTTTAGCCATCCCCTGTCAAGAGGGCACTGCCCTTCCAGTTTCCTTCTGTCTCCAAGGCATCCCAGGCCACAAAAACAAGATAGTATGGATTATATTATTTGCCTAAGACACAGCTAGCCACTAATTATAACAGAGAGAACAAATATTAGGTAAAAATTATTCCTCACAAGTGATGCAGAAACCCTAGTAATACTTCAGCAATGAAGGATAGAAGTTCATGGAAAATCTCTGCTGGAAAGGCTGTGGAGCATAAATGTGCGTCTACTGGAAAAGGACGTCGGAGCTCCCTTCCTCCACATCACCCACAAAAAAGCAGCAGCAGCCTCTCAGCAAGCAGAAGCATGGGACAGAAGAAAGACATTTCAAGCCAAAGGTAATGTTAAGAAAACACTAATAAAGCTGAATAGCAATAATGGATCCTTTTGAGCTACAACTTACTACTACTATGACCTTCATTTGTGCTTCATGCACTTCGCACCAAAGCAAAAGGAATTTTGCTAGGAATTGCATTTGGTTCTAGACAACTTCAGTCGTGCAAAAGCATTAACTAGTCAGTGCAGCACACTGCTGTATGTGACCCAAGTTAACCCAGCCACATTTGTGTGGACAGGCTGCTGGACTCGCTGCAGTGGATGGGGTGTGATTCAAAGTGCTGCAGCTAACACCAAAGAACAATCAGGTCTTCCTGAAACACACCCCTTTGACTAAAACATGGGCAGAGCACAGCACTGTGCTCCTCCTGCAGTGGCTGAGAAGCCCAAAATATGAAGAATATGTTGGTGGTCAGAATGGAATTATCCACTTGGGAAGAGAGCAGCACATTGGAGCTACCAGCCTTCCCAACACCTGAACCACTAAAATTGGTTGGAAACTTGGTGTTAGAAGGGAGATGAATGAAAGTATTTCAGTTCCACAGAAGCTGGCAAGGAAGAAACCTCTCCCTTATTCTAAATCTGCAATTCAAACCTGGAAATCAAGTCAAGATTTCTTTGAAGGGGCTAATTGAATTTGCTCCTTTTTGGACTTGGCCTCACTTTATTTTGTATTTGCAGTGTCACTGGAGCTTAGTTAAAGAATTTACACTTTTGACAATTAAATCAGAACTCTTAAAGATATTTTTTTGTTGTTCTGAGAATCTTAAAACAATTTACAGAAGTTCAATAGAGTAGGAAGAAGATTAGGCTGCCAAATGAAAGAAATTCAAATGATCTTCAAAAGCTGGCCTCTCCCAGTCTTATCTTTGAGAGTGGGTAAATCCACTTTGATACGAGGATTTAATAAAAAGATTAAAAAAGTCCACATGCTTATATCTGATGTTATTCAGATAATTTTGTTGTTTAAGTAGTTCTGTGGATGGAACATAAGCCAGAGAATGCACATCTGCTTCTTCTCAGCAGTAAAACATTAGCTCTACACATGCAGAACTCCTAGGACTGGGGGATACAGGGAAACACAAAGACTGAAGCTTGCAAATACCTTTTTCTTTGTTTTAAAAGAAGTTTTATAATCTGTCACTGACCAGACACCATGTCAACAGCAAAGAGGCTTTCCATCGATCAATTAGGTACAAAACCCCCTATATCTTTGGTTTAACAAGAGATGGTCTGAGGATTCAAGATGAGAATAAAAACTTGGGAGGGGAGAGATAAATAGAAGACAAGACTGTAAGCCACTGTGAGTCAAAGGTATATGTAAATGGTTGCAACCACTTTTATTCATTACAGAGTCAAAAGAGAACAAACTCATTTAATTTTATATGCTCAGTCTAGTATTTGTCTTGTAAATGTTCTAAGAGACAGCACTGAAAACATTAATTCTATAGTTTCTTATAAAGGAAAGAGAGAACAAATAGGAAGAACATTCTTGAATGATAAAATGTCTGAGGGATCGGGTGGGAATTCTTCACGTAAGATGCATTCTTCTTTAGGGAACAGGCGTAGATATAAACAGATGGGCTATATAAGTAGAATTGGCAGCTACACAGATAGCTGCTTTCTTAGATATGATTTTTCAGACTCACCAGGGTATTCAGGACCGCTCTGCTTAATTATTCTTAATATTTTTGCACATTTCAGATGCTCACAATATAATGACCAAATATAAATATAATTTAAGGAAACAGTAGTTTGACTCTCAATGGAAACAATACATTTTCTTCAAACAAACTACTTAAAAAGGGGACTGTCTGTTACTCCATCTGTTCACAAGAGTTCCTTTAGAAGTGTTTGTTTTGTTTAGAAATACCAAAACGGACTCATTTGTGGTAGATGGGTTGAGGTGTGTTTGCTGCTTTTAAATCACTGAGTGTAAAAAGATGGTTTTGCTCTTGTTGGTCCAATACAACCAAAGAAAGGAAATGCTTGAATTCATTTTCACTGGGCTACACTGCACATATGTTCTGTACTGCGACTATTTCAGATGTTCCTTTTCTGGAGAGGACGAAGTGTCAAGCGTTGTGTTTCCATGATGATGGCCAGGCTGTACTGGAGTACAATTCTCACCTCTCCTCCATAAATTATAAGAAAATACTAATTCAGATAACATTAGAGAGAAGTCCAGCACAGCACACTTCAATTACATGTATAACATGTAATTGCATGTACAACATGCCTGTACAACAATCGCATGGTACAACAGTGCTTATAGTGCAGCTGGTAGAGCCACGCTAGTAATTTGACTGGGCACATGGTATCTACCATTTTAAAGTGACAGGATCCTAATGGTCACTCTGCCACATCATTACAGAAAAAACAGCATCACATATCTAACGGGGTAACTTCTGGTAATAAAACCTTGTCCAGCCCTCAGTACATCATTCTAAAAAGGCCAAAGAGACTGTGAATATGTATGTTAAGAGCAAAACTGTACAGAGCTAAAGGACTGTAATCTGCACGTACTTGTACATAAGGTGAATGTCAGCTCTGTGTTAATGGGTGTGATTGTGCTCTCATCTGTTGAGCAATCCAGTTTGTGTCATTTTGGATCCATTCCACTGAATTATTCAGACATTCAATTCAGTAGTACTAAAACTTGTAATTGCAGAGAACATCAGGACAAATCATAGAAGTGAACTTCAAACAGAAGAACAGAAGAGTGTTTATAGCAGTAAAAGGAAAATAATGACAGCAAACAAATGAGCAATGCATGAAAAGGAATCATTATAAAATATGTAACAGAGTCCTTGCTTAGTGTAAGAGTTCGAAGCAGGTAGCCCCACAAGCCCTCAGGCTGGCAGCATGCACGCAGAGATGCAATTCAAACTAGGACTCCCAGAGAAGCTGTGATTGAAAAACATCACAGAGCTGAGATGTCCAACCTAAGGAACCACTAACAAACAGCAAAGCCTTCTGCTGCATCAGACAGCATCTTCTTAGTTGGGTCCCCTACAGTGTCTCAGAAAATATCCTTGACAGATAGTACGGTTCCTGCTGGACAGAAGCTGGCTGAAGCTGGTTAGGTTGGACTCTAGTAACAGAAACCCAGAGCATGCTGTTGCAGTATGACAAGAAGCCAAGAAGAAATCTTCTGTGGAGGTGTGAGGCTTAGACTTCTCTTCCCTTGAAAGGACCAACACTTGAGACTCAAGATGCCCTCTGCCTTGGTCCCCTAAGTCCTAGCTTGCCACAGTGAACCTGCTGCACAAGGTGTGCGATGCCATGGGGATGGCTCAGCACTTCCCAGCAAACAGTATCAGTTTTCTCTCCAAACTTTAGATTTACCTACAGCTAGGCTTCTGGGTGATACTTTAGGAGAGCATCTCTTTTTTTTGGCTTTTGCTGGCATGTTCTGAGTGTGGTGATGTTTAATGATTTCTGTGGGGTTGGTTCTCCTTATCGATTTCCTTTCCTGTTTCCTTTCCCTATGTTCTGCTCTGATGCCAGGGAAGAAGTACTCAATAACCTTGCCATTGTACTCAATAACCTTGATTTTGGGTTACCATTCCTGCAGTGTCCTATCAAGCATCAGAGTAGTCTACTAATTGACACAAATATTCTAAGAAAAATCTACAATAAATGTGTTAATTAATAACTAAAAATTACAGGAGCGTACAACAATCACAATATCTGTATCATAAAGCTCAGCAGTCCCAGACTCAGGTGCTTCAGATCACCTGCAGAAGCTGTAATGGGAAGGCCATGTGCTCCTAAAGCCAGGGAGTTCATTCAATCCTGGCATTTAGATTCATAGCCCAGGGAGAAAAGTGGAGAAGCCTTCTCAGGCTGAGCAAGGCAAATGCTGGTTCAGATCTGCCCTCCCTATGGGGTGACTCAGAGGGTTCATCTGCTTAAATGAAGCCCATATTTTGCTGGTCCATCAGCCAATGACTCTCAGCAACTCCACTGTGGCAGTGCCTAAACTCAGATTGCAAGCACAGTTAAAGTATTAATTAATTATTACCAAAGACATTCCAATGTCATTCAGGTTGACCGGCTAGTGTATGAAATGGAAGGAAAAAGAATACACACAAAAAATAAAAGCCCTCAAATACTGGACACAAAATAGACAGGGCTAATTCCACTGATGTAAGCAGAGACCTGTTTAGATAAATAGACAGTAGATAATATACATGTAAGTGTATATTAGAGTTTGAAGTAGACAGCTGTGACTGTAGTCTGGAATACAGAAAGGGATGATCATGAGTAAAAGGCTATTAGCAACTACTACAGTTCTGGCAAGGAAGCCAGGGAAAGCAATGAATTAGACTATATTTTAAGTTCTGCTTCTTTATGGAATGCACAATGAAATTCTCAAATTCAGTGGTTCTTGCATTCCAAGGACAGTGTTAACAATTTAACTCTGGATCTTAACATCCAACTTCAGTGTTACCATCCAACTTCAGAGGCACATCCAGCTGAGAAACCAAAGCATCTTACATTATATAGATAGATGTCTCTGGTTGAAGGAATTGCTGACACAGTCCTTTACTGGCAATAATCATCCATTCCTTTAAACATGAGGTCATGCACAGAAAGCCAGGTGACCTATGTACCAATACTCTAAATCCCTCTCCTCTGTGATGGATTTCAAAGCCACCTGTGCATTATTTCAACCATATCCAACCAGCTTCAATCACACCAGCAAGAAGAGCTATACAGACAGCTGACTGCGTTTGTAACTCCTGAGACATGTCCTGGTCAGGCTGGTTTGTTGTTTGGTTTTAAACAGAGAGCAGAAGTCCAAAATCTGATAATAAAGTGATTAAATATTTGCCAGAATCAGAGAGTATTCAAACAGGAGTTTTGTAAAACCTTAAATATGAAATTAACTGAAATTGCCACTGAAGTACAAGACCTATTGTTTAACCTGGTCCAAGGAGCAGAGGACTGGAAGGTGGCAACCATTACAGCAACTTCTGAAAAGAGCTTCAGGACCTGTCAACTGGTACCTACCTCTGACCTCTTTACAGGTCTAATAAACTCAATTGCATAGTAAGGAATGGATTTAGTTGATGCATGGAAAAATGTTACACCGCAGCAAACAGTTACCAGAGAAACACAGGAGTAAGGATCACCTGATTGACATAAGATACTTGAATTCCCCAAAGCTTTTGACAACGAAAGTGAGAAGTGAGAAAGCAACGAAAAGAAGAACGTGACATCTGTTCTGGGACCTGTAATTCGTAAGTATTTTTTAAAGGGTGGAAAGGTGACTATTGAGATGACATTCGTTGATAGCATAAAATTATTCAAGTTTTTCAAGACAACATCACATTCCATACTCACTGAGTAATCTCAAGATGCTACCGGATTAAGTAATAAAGTGGCAGATGAAACTGAATCCCAAAATGATTCAAATGAAAATACCCTTAATTATACAAATCCAGCAAGATACAAATCAAACAAGTAGAGTATCCTTTGTCATTCAGAAGATGGATCTCACAGCCACCGCAGACACTTCTTATAAAGCATCAGCTTGATATAATGTCAAGATTTATTGTGGGGGGCGAAAAGCTAGAGAACAAAAAGAGGAAAGCTCATTAGGCCTCTATTTAAAACCATGATTTAAGCACATCTTAAATGGATCATGCAGGCCTCATCCCTCTCCTTTGTTTCTGAAAAAAATATACCTGAAATGAGATTTACACAAGGGCAACAAATGAAGAAAGATGAGTAATGGCTTACGTGTCAGGGCGATTAAAGAGACACGGACTCTTCAGCTCTGCAAAGAGCTTAGGGGAGGATGTGTCAGCATGAAAAGGTTGAAAAAGAACAATTATTTAATAATTCCCACATTATGAGAATCAGAATGTATCATTAAGAGATTTAAAGCAAAGCAGGAAAGTATTTCGTCACTGCTATAGGATCTATTGGATGCTGAAATATATAGAAGTTCCAAATCAAAAGATGAGATAAGTTTAACAGAGGAGAGACCCATGAATGCCAGACCAACCAGTCCCCAGCTCTGGGAGGTCCTAATCCACAGGGCATTGGAGAAGAGTAACAGAGAAACCTCAGCATTTACTCATTGTGTTTTTATCTATTTTCCCTAAGCATCACCTCCTGCCTGCTGCCAGAGATGGGATACTGACAAAGCAGACTTGATGGTTTTAAAGATCTTTTCCAACCTAGTTGATTCTGTGATTCTATACATAGGAGATATTGTCACCAGTTGAAAGACAAGCAAAGAAATAAAGTTCATTCCAGGGGAAAAACCAAACCAAACATTTCAAATACCCAAGTTAGGCTTTGGAAGTTGTTTCTGGAACTTCTTTTCTTCTTTATTTTCCCATTCACCATTATATATAGTATTTTGCCCCAGATAAGGAAAATGAATTGAAATACTTCATCCTGTTGTCCCAAAGTCTCACTACAAAAAATGTCTATCTGCCCAGGAAATGAGCGTGTGCTTGCTGGTGTGAGCCTTTACAATAGGACAGGCAATATTTATGAGCAGTTTGAAGGCTTTCTAGTGAACATCCATCTGGAGAAAGTGGATATACAAGTTTTGCACTCTCTCTTTTAGGTCACTTATCTAATCCTAAAATTGCAGCCAATTTCTCCTGGGGAATAGTTCTGCATAAGCATAAGTTAAATGCCTCACAGGCATCTAAATCACGATTTTCTTAGTATTGGAACAGCATTAAACCCAAAGAAGTTGAAGTCCTGCTTTTATGACAAAGGGAAATTTGTCTCAGGCAGGCCTCAAATTCATTTCAAGCCAATGGGTTTCTTTTGCTGGCATGCAGGCTTAACAAAAAAAGGTTGGCAGATACTGTGGTAGGAGCAGTTCTTTAGCAGTTTATCCTTTTCAGCAAACTTGATGTCTTTCCCTGTACCTCAGACCACCATTTCACCCAGTTCTGACTGCTGGTAGCAATGGAGTAACTGCAGAGAAGCCCTGAACTTTGTCTCAGTCACCTTTTTCCACTTGGCCCAAGAAATTCAAGCAAGACTCCCAGACTGGTTCATAGAAAAAATAACAAGCACTCCTAGGACATCTGTATGGAGATTATATTGGTAATCAATTTATTTTGCATAGCCCCATGGATCACTTATATTGATGATTATGTGTTTTAGCTCCTGTGACAACTTGTCAATAAAATAAAAGTAAAAAAAGGCTAAGGACAGCATACTTTCAATTTAAAGATGATCTCTTTCTTGAAAAGAGGTGCCACTTTCCAAGCGCTGACAAGAACTAGCTCATGAATATATTTTGTTTACCAAGTGGAATCTGTTCAAGGAATCAAAACTTTCTTGTAATCACAATACATGTATCCAAAGGTGAATAATCTTCTTTTAGAGTTCAGTTACTTTTAAAGATGAATTTTGGAAAAATAGGAAGTTTGACAAAAATTTAGGTCTTGAGTCACTTGAAAATGCGTTATCCAAACTCATCATAGACTGGCATAGTTTTAGCCCACCAAAGTGGAAAGCTAAATACCGTTTACAGGTTGGTTTAGAGACATGAAAGATTCTGACATTTCATTTCAAAGTTTTCATTCAAAACATGAACTTTACTTCTTGCAAGGGAAAAGAATGATGGGTAAATAGACCAAATCACCTAAATTATCCTTACGTTTGAAAAACACACTTGAGTTACTTAGGTTGCCACAAGAATTACTGTTTTCTCCAAAGCATTCAATACCAATGGACTCTGTCTCCACCCTAAATATTTGCTTCCCTTAAACAAAACTGCCCAGTTTCTTCTTTTTATATGTTCTACCCTCCCAGTACAATTCTGGATAAGTCTGCAAATCTACCAGCTCACTACTGACTTTTGGTTCCTGATGAAAATACATTTAATCTCCACACTGATGAAGATGAAGATCGCTGTCCCCTTTCAGATTCCCAGCCCTTGGCAGAAAATGCCATGGCTGTTCTATCTTGCATGTTTAACACATAGCAAGTACACAAAAATACTAGGTCAATATAATACCTTATTTTAAAAATCCTTTTCTTTTAGTACAGGATATGAATGATGAATGCAGTATCGATTCATTTCTTTACATCCAATAGAGATGCCTTACTCAAAACACAAGACCTGGATAGTTGTCGATATTTAAGAGGAGCTTTCATGGAAGAACGGCTGTGATGACCTTCAGAGGTCCTTACTCTCTGACTATCTGCAGGAGTAAGTTAATCAGGAGATGAAGCTCTTGTATCTAAGCCAGGCTTGAGATGGAGCTGTGCAGTTTGAGTAAAAGAAAGGAATTCTCACTGTATCCCTGTAAATACACTCAAAGTGGGAATTCACTAATTGCAGCACTCTGTAAGCTGGAATTAATATAAACAAGATATATAAAATGCAATGCATGCACTTAGTAAAGTTACAAAAGCAGTAAATGCTAGAGATGAGGTGTTGAATACATTATTAAGACTTGTGCCTACTTTAAATGGGATTTGAAGAAAACCAACTTGTTGCAAGCCATTTTAATTCAGTTTGTGGCTAGCTGCTAGAAAATCCAAATTTTCAAGAGTTATGCCCCACTTGGGATGCATAAAGCTCCGATTTTCAGATCCTGTTAGTTTAATACAAGGATGGCAAAAATCATGTGGACATTCCCTTCATTTACTTTTGGAACAAACAATTTGCTCATCACCATGTTTTGGCTGACTGCCTGAACAGCTGAAAATGTCGCGTCTCCTTGAAGAACAACATTGAACCAGTCAGATAATAATCCATTCAATCTGAGGTCCTCAAAAATCCCCTAACAGGTCAGCATAATGCTCTAATGAGGAACCACCCTGGCTTCCAAAACATTTTCTTTATGCTAGTATATGCAGACAAGTGAGATGGGAATATTTAGTATGGTATCTACTTGAAAAAGGCTGGCTCTATTAAACAGCTGTCCATCTTCTTGCACTCCAGGGAAGGAAGCATTCCTCTGTAACAAAGATGAAGGGAATATCAATGGGGCTAATCTCTTCAAAGTGCTCAGTGCTCAAAGCAATTGCCTGCAGTAGTACACAGTCCCCACCCTCATTAGCTCAGCAAAGAAAACACAGCCAGAGACAAAATACTAACCTGCAACCAGGGCAACAAATGTAAAATAAGGGGTTTCTACCTTTTCCACCTGCCTTTTCTTTCCAAAGGACAAATATTTCAAACATTTTAAATTATGTGTGTCCTGAAAATAAAGTCATATGTCTTAAGAGCCCCTTTTTTTTTCTAGAATATTTAAATATTGTAGAGCTTGTTCATGCTGAAAAATGACACAACAGAAATACTGTGTGGCACAACTGTTCTCCTGGTCAACAAAGGGGACAAAAATCATTGCCAACTTTTTCCCTTTTGAAAAACTGCAACAGTCAAGAAAAAAGGAGAGTGATAGTTTCATACCCCCATGAAACAAGGAGACAAAATGATCTGTCAATCAGCTCGTATTTCTGTAAGTTCCAGTCTATCCACCGCCTCCAAATTAGGTCAGGAAAACAAATGTTGAGAACAAGAGAAATGAAATACAGCAGGACTGAGGGGAGAAGTGAGAATTATGAGACAAGGCTTTGCTGTTGAATAATGTAGTCTTCCAGCACATCCTTTTCCCATGCTGACCATAGCAATAATTAAGGATGGCCAACTGATGTTGTAAGCACCCCTCAGAGAAAGAGGGCTGACATGGACGTGTTACCCATCTAACTTCCAAGACCAAGTAGCATCATCAGGACCAGAAAATAGGTCATGAGTTGTGTAAACCAACTCAGACCACATAGGACTCTCTCCAGGGAGCCCACTGATGGATTCATCAGTTCAAACACCCAGGCTGGGCAGGCTACCTAGGGACAAAACATCAATATTGGTGCACTGTCAAGAGCACACAGTCGGGGCAATGGCATATGCTTATTGCAAAGCTCTGCCAAAGCACGGAATTTCAGATTGAAGGACAAAGCACAAAAACCTGTCTACTGGTGTGGCTGAGGTGAACCAGCCCACCACCATTCCCTCTACCCCAGGAATCAGTTGTGAAAATCTTTTGCTTGTATAAAAACAGCTTCATTAGCAAATGGTGGACCTGAAAGTTTATTACATAGAATCATAGAAGGGTTTGGGTTGGAAGGGACCTTAAGGCTCACCCATTTCCAAGCCCCTGCCACGAGCAGGGACACCTTCCACTAGAGCAGGTTGCTCCAAGCCCCGTCCAACCTGCCCTTGAACACTGCCAGGAATGGAGCAGCCACAGCGTCTCTGAGCAACCTGTGCCAGGGCCTCACCACCCTTAAAGCCATTCCCAGAGATCAAGCAGGGATGTAAATTCAGACAAACGCATATCACAAAGGTGTCTTTCATTCTTCCTGTAATCCTTGTCTGATTCTTGATTGATAGTTCCTTGATTAGGAAAAGTTTTATAAAGGGATACTCAAGTTTGGAGTGACAAGAAAAAAAGAGAGATGGACAAGTTGTGAAGAATCACCATTGCTTGCAAACGGCCAGTGTAAAGGAAAACAACTTCAGCATTTAGCCCCATTCCATTTTGGACAGACGGATGGAAGGAAGGAAGGTTGGGTTTTGTGACTGATTACTACTTGGCTCAGTGTCTGCAGTGCCCCCTGCACTGGCCTGGCAGAGGAGGCATGCACAAGAACAGTGATCAGACACAGAGCACTGACACAGCACTTGGAGATGAGCTGAAGCCAAGAAAGTGAAGTCAAATTAAAAGTGCTGATCACCAGATAAAGAATGGAGGACTGAGAGATGCAGTGGCTGGATTTGTGCTCATCAAGCAAAACCTGTAGGAATTTGGCTCAGTTACATTTCCAAGAAACAGAACAGGGGAATCCTTAGTTTGTATAGAAAAGGGTGTGTAAGGATGCAGTGAAAACACACAGATCTTACTGTGCTGGACCCATAGCAAAGAAAAGGGTTCTAATGGGACAGATACTAAAGAAGTCATGATGGGAGAAAGGAAAGGAACAAGTGATGTACAAGACTGTAGCTTATGCTTTATGAACAGACTTGAGAAAAGCCTAAACGAGAAGCCAAGCAGACAGCAAAACAAGGAAGAACCAGTATCACTTTTCTAGAAAGAAACATTCCAATGTTTCAAAGGAATAAGAAAGATCCATCATATGTCCATCATATTTCAAAAATCATGGCAGTCAGGTGAAGTTCCTGACAACTGGAAAAAGGGAAATATAACCCCCATTTTCAAGAAGGGGAAAATGGATGAACTGGGGAACTACAGACCAGTCAGTCTCACCTCCGTGCCAGGCAATATCTTGGAGCAGATTCTCCTGGAAGGCATGTTAAGGCACATGAAAAACAACAAGGTGCTTGGTGACAGCAGGCATAGCTTCACTAAGGGGAAATCCTGCCTAACCAATTTGGTGGCCTTCTATGATGGGGCTACGGAACGGATGGACAGGGGTAGAGCAGTTGACGTCACCTACCTGGACTTGTGCAAAGCGTTTGACGCTGTCCCGCATGACATCCGTGTCTCTAAATTGGAGAGACATCAATTTGATGGGTGGACCACTCGGTGGATAAAGAACTGGCTGGATGGCAGCACGCAAAGAGTTGTGGTCAATGGCTCAATGTCCAGGTGGAGACCAGTAACGAGTGGTGGCCCTCAGGGATCGGTGTTGGGACTGGTCCTGTTCAACATCTTTGTCAGTGACATGGAATGTGGGATAGAGTTTGCAAGTTTGCCAATGACACCAAGCTGTGTGTTTCTGTTGATATGCTGGAGGGAAGGAATGCCATCCAGAGGGACCTTGACATACTTGTGAAGTGGGCTGATGCCAACGTTATGAAGTTTAACCATGCCAAGTGCAAGGTCTTACAGCTGGGTAGAGGCAATCCCAGCACAACTACAGATTGGGCAGAGAAGAGATTTAGAGCAGCCCTGAGGAGAAGGACTTGGGGGTGTTGGTCGATGAGAAAATGAACATGAGCTGGCTTCAGTGTGCTCTTGCAGCCCAGAAAGCCAACCGTATCCTGGGCTGCATCAAAAGGAGTGTGATCAAGGGAGGGTCAAGGGAGGTGATCCTGCCCATGACATGGTGATTTGGTTTAGTGTGAGGTGTCCCTGCCCATGGCAGGGGGATTGAAACTAGATGATCTTAAAGTCCTTTCCAACCCTAACTATTCCATGATTCTGATTCTATGTCACCCAAGGCTCTGCCCAGCCTGACCTTGAACACCGCCAGGGATGGAGTATTCACAACTTCCTTGGGCAACCCATTCCAGTGCATCGCCAGCCTTGCAGTAAAGAACTACTTCCTCATATCTAACCTAAATTTCTCCCATATAAGTTTAAAGCTATCAACCCTTGTCCTGTAGCTGCAGTCCCTGATGGAGACTTCCTTTCCAGTATCCCTGTAGGCCCTCTTCAGATGCTGGAAGCTGCTCTGAGGTCTCCACGCAGCCTTTTCTTCTCCAGGCTGAACGGCCCCAACTTTCTCAGCCTGTCTACATACGGGTGGTGCTCCGGCCCCTCATCATCCTTGTAGCTCTCCTCTGGACCTGCTCCAACAGCTCCATTTCTTATGTGATACTTAACTGGGAAATTTAAAACTGTTCTACACAACTGAGTCACTTACTTGTGTTTCATGAGTGTTGCAGGGAAAACCTTCTCGATTCAGACGCTTTAAACCAAATTGGGATCATAACGCTTGCAGCTTTCAAGAACGTGGAATTAGGCAGCAGTCAGTGAAGTGTTGCATTCAAGTAGTAATACAAGAGGTAAAGCCCCACACTAGATACATGAATGCTAATAAATACAAGCAAATATCTAAACAGCCTGTACAAGGAACATTACCCTGTGTAACAAACTGTCCTGGATTCAGCAATAGCAGTCATTTTTCTCCTTCTTAGTAGCTGGTGCAGTGCTGTGGTTTTCACTTTCAGCCTGGAAGCAACGCTGATAATACCAATGTTTTTAGTTGTTGCTCAGTAATGTTTACTCTGATCAAGGACTTTCTGAGCCTCAAGCTGTGCCAGGGAGGAGGGGAAGCCAAGAGGAAGCAGAGACGGGACACCTGACCCAAACTAGCCAAAGGGGTATTCCATATCACAGCATATCATGCCCGGTATAGAAACTGGGAGGGAGTTACCCAGAAGGTCTAGATCACTGCTTGGGTCAGGCTGGGTATCGGTTGGCAGGTGCTGAGCAATTGTATTCTCTCCCCTTTCTATCTCTCTTCTCATTATT